>JAMYXO010000808.1:25000-37653 GCA_033310375.1 Conus canariensis
CACACCATCTGTGATGTGGGGGGGGGGGGCGAGGGGGGGGAGGAAAGAATATATATAAATTTTATAATATATTTACAATAAACAAAAATTTTCCCGGGTAAGTACCCACACCATTTACAACTTACAGAGCAGCTTGGTGTTTCAATGACTGCAAGAAATATTTTAATTTTAAAAAAAAGCTTTCCTTATTCTAGATTGAAAAAATAAGAAAAGACAAAATTTGTTTATAAAATTTTTTAATATAAAAAATTTTTATTATTTTTTTTTATAAAAGTAGAGTTAAAAAGCCACTCAGAATTCAAAAATGCTCAAAATAGGGGCGACAAACAGTTTAAAATAGGATTTTTTAAAAAGGGGAAAAGAAAAACCCCCACAAACTTGTTTCAGCCAAATGCCCCCCAGGGATTTTTCGGGCCGCCAACCCGGGTTTTAAAAGTGGGGTGTGAGGGGGGGTTTTACGAAAGGATACTTTAAAATTTCACAAAAAAGACCCTGCCCTTGAATAACAAATGTCCTACGCAACATTTTTTTGGGACCAAGCACGGTAACAACGACAGTGAAAAGAAACATACATAGGGGTCACGGCAAACCTTTTTAAAACCATAGCAAACCATAAACAGTCCTTCAAAAATGAAAAATATAAAAACCAAAAAGAAAAAGTAAATATATTTGGAAGCTTTAAAAAAAAATAGATTACAAATTTCATGGGGAAAAAATTATAAAAGAGCAACACCATACAACAACATTTCAAAAAATATTACATAATATCGCACAAAGGGGGGATAATATGTAAACCCCACTAGCACCCTGAATCAAAAAAAAATGATTAATAATTTCAGGGGAAAAAATGAAATCTTTGTCATGCACCATTCTTTTCACTCCCCCCCCGAAACCCCCCCCAAAAAGAAAAAAATCTACGGCCACGTGCCCCCAAAGGCAGAGTACACGCCCCCCCCACACCACATATAAAACACGGTGGCGTGCCCAGATTTTTATAACCCCGAGAGAGCACTTGGGTCGAAAAAATTTTGTAGGGGGTTTTACTTTTCCCTTTTAAAATCCAATTTTTAAAGTTTATATATATTATATCTAATATATAAATGGCAAATTCGTCTGTGTGTGTGTGGGTCGGACCTAAGAAATCAAAACGGGTCAACCATTGGCATAAAATTTTGGGAGTACTCTGTTGTACCCCCAGGGTGGGTTTTGGGCTAATCCAAAAAAAAAAAACCCTTAAAAACCGTTTTAAAAAAGTTTTTAAAGGTTTCCAAACACTTTTTTCCCCTGTTTTCTTCAAATAGCCTTGGACATTTCACAGGCACAGGACTACTTTTCTAAAATTTGAACCGTTTTTTGGGGATTAAAAAACGTTATTTAAACATTAAAAAACCCTTAAAAAAAACCAAACCCTAAAAGAAACTGTTTAAAACCCGATCCTTGAATTTAGCAGGTATTCTGTTTTGACCCGAGGGTGGTTTTGGGCTAATCTTAAAGAAAAAAACCGTTTTAAAAAAAAACCGTTAAAAAACGTTATAACGGTTTTAAAGACATCTTTTTCCCTGCTTTTCATCAAATGGCCGTTGTGACATTTCAAGGTACTCGAACCCAGGGGAACTCCCCATCAAGGGCATTGGACGTTTTCTACCATATTTAGACCGTTAAAAAACCGTAAAAACACGTACCCCCCCAAAAACAATCAAAAATACAACTTTTTTGAGTGGCGGCAAAGGGGGGCCCGGGCGCCACCCCAAAATGGCATAGTCAGAAGGCATACTGTGAATAAATGGGGGCTTTGATGTTTTTATGACCGTTTTTTATCACCGTTAAAAAGCGTTATTTTTAAAATTTAGACCTTTTTTTTAGAAATTTGGTAACAGGGTGTTTGTTTCAATGTGAAACAATGATTCAACTTTTACAGAACCCGAAACTTCGGGGCCGTCAAAAACCGTTTTTTTTTTTTTAACCGGGCTTTTTTTATTTAAATTCGGTTCAGATGTTTTTACCCGAACAATGATAACAACTTACACAAGAAACTTAAAAATTGACCGAAAACCGTTATTTAAAAATTTAAAGGTGGTTTTTTTGGGGGGGGTTTTTTTTTTTCCCGTGAAATTTGGGATACAGAGCAGGGACCGCTGAACAAGATAACTTACACGAACGGAAACTTAAAAAGAGCGTTAAAAAAAACCTTAAGATCCGTTTTTTTTTAAATTTTAAACCTTTTTGATGAAAATTTGGTATCAGGGCAGTTTTACACGTGATCAATGATAGCAAATAATATAAAAAAACTTAAAATTGACCGTTAAAAAAACCCTTTTAATTCTAAAATTTTGAGAGGTATCACCCTTAAAAAAAGGTTTTTTCAAAATTTTAACCTTTTTTGATGAAATTTGATATACAGGGGAGTTTTTAAAGCGAACAATGATATCAATTCACAACCGAAACTTAAAATTGACCCCTTAAAAACCGTTATTATATAAATTTAGACCGCTTTAAAATTTGGGGTCAAGGGGAGTTTTTTTCACGCGAAAAATGATATACCTTACACAAAGAAACTTTAAAAAATTTACCGTTAAAAACCGTTATTTAATAATTTTTGACCGGGCCTGATGAAATTCGGGGATACAGATGCATTTTACACCGAAAAAGAAACAACTTACACAAAAGGAAAAATAAAATGAGGTTAAAAACCGTTAAAAATCCGATTTTTTTAAATTTAGACCTTTTTTGAAAATTTTTTAAAGGGCATTTTACACGCTGATCAATGAAGCAACTAAATGAACAGAAACTTAAAATTGACCGTTAAAACCGTTAATTTTCTAAATTTAGAGATGGAGTCTGCAGAGGATTTCAGAAATACACCGAAGTTATGATTGTTGCAATACCGTCTGATTTTTTGTCTGTCAACAAGAGCCAGGGTCAGACATTTTCATCCCGGGGGCAGATCTGACCGTTCCGTGTTTCACATGGAATGTTCTACGTTGCAGCATCACGAACTGGAGCGCAGAAACACTGACTATTACTTGCGCCAAACAGGGACACCAGAAATGTTGTCAACCAGAGGCCCTCCAAAAAGACATAATACATCATGAAAATGCAATCTTTTCACAGAGTTGTATTTTGAGTTGGGTTTAACGTCCTGCCCAAATCAAGGATATGCAGACGGCTGGTCCGTCACATTAGCCGGGACACCTGGGGGGCCAGGGTGCATATCGGGGTGAACTATGGATATTTTAGCTGGAAACATTCCACGTTGAAAATTTCCAAGACAACACCGGGATTCGAAACCACGATTTTTTGGGATCATGATCCAGCGCCTTATCCATAGTTAGGCGGCCCCTATAGAGTTGTCATTTTGGAGCACTTCATCGGGGGAATTGAGAATGCATCGGGTAAGTTCATTAAGTACAGGCATCCCTCATCGACTGTGTATGATTACGAAAACAAGGGGGTGAGGTAAAATTGATTGAGAGGCAAAAAGGGGGTCATAGAGCAGGGTGGGACAGTTTACCCCAAGTACAGGAGACGTGAGGAGTCTGAATGAGGAATACTGGGACTGTGAAGCTTGGGCAGAGAGAAAATCATCATCCCCAACCAGTGGTTGTCCCCTAAAACCCCTTTAAACCTCCTACTTAGTTCAACTCCCACATCAATGTGGAAATATGCAGTAGCATAAAATTCATCAAGTACGTCTGAAGTATGTCCACAAGGGCCAGACCAAGCCGTCTTCCGATCCAAGCCACTCAGGCAGGTGAAGGAGAAGTCAAAAACCTCCAGTCATTGTGAGATCCAAAGTACCAGAAGCCCGCTACGTTGGCAGCCCTCGAGGCGACCTGGAGACTCTGGGATTTGCCTGCATGAGCGCCCCCCATGGGGCAGAGACCAGCTGTCCATTTGGAGAATGGACAATGGGTCTACTTCCAAACCCACAACGCAGCGCAAAGAGCACAAGGCTCCCCCAGAAGCAACCTTACCGCCATCTTTAGCCTATGCTCTCAAGACCCTACAGCACGAGAGCTGAAGTACGTGGGAAATCCCTGAGCACATCACATTGATGTCCACTCAGAATATGTGGGAAGAAACGACAAAGGGCACTGCAATCCGGCGATTGTACAGTATCAGTCCTCGCCAGGGAGAGTGCTACTTGGGGCTTCTACTCAACGTTATGAAAGGATCCGTTGTACGAGGAGCTGAAGATGGTCAACGGCTAGGGTCCACAACATTTTTCGAGATGCTTGCAATGCTCTTGGACTCCTAGAAGATGACCGCCTTCTACAACTTCCCCTGGAGGAAGCCTCCATCTCTCAGAGACCCCGACTGCTGCGTGACTTCTGTATTATCCTGGTGGCTTTAAACCCCCAGTAACCCAGGCAACCTGTGGAACCTCTTCAGAGCCCATCTTGCTGAAGATTTCCTCTTCCAAGTCCGAAGAGATGTCTTTTAAAGAAGCGCAGTACACAGATGCCATCTACAACCAAGCTCTTTATGTGATTCAGCACAAACTTTCCTTCTTGGAGGCAAGCCTACAGAGAGTATGAGATGCCAACAGTACACAACAACAAACTGGCCTCGAAAATTTACTACCGCGAGCCCAAATTACGACACTACTGCACTCCGGGCAGCAGCGGGATGACCAGCTGAAGAAGCTGACAGCTGCCCAGTGAACGTGTACGACAGCTGTATACCAGGGTTGAGCAGAGGCAGGACCCCACAGCAAGCAGAACATAATGTTTCCTTGATGCTCCATGAGGGACGGGAAGACCTCCTGAATCTTACCCCGAACAGGGTCCGCTCCACAGGCAAAAATAGTGCTAGCCACTGCTTCCAGTGTCATTGCCCCCTACTCTTTTGCCGGGTGGGCGGGCAGTAAATAGCATTTCAAGGTCCCTCTGGATGCCGACAAGCAAGAAACGCCACCTGCTCTGTCAAGCGTGGGTCAAGTTTGGGCCAAGTCATCAAAGAGGCTGCAACCGTCTTAATGATGAGCTCCCATGACCCACAAAGCTGTCTACGAGGCCATGGACTCTACGCTGCAGGACATCACCCAAGTGCACAGGCCAATGGGAGGCATCCCAACGCTGTTTTTGTGGGGACTTTAGGCAGATCCTCCCTGTCGTCCTCAATGGCACCAGAGCCAACATTGTCAACGCCTGTCTGATAGCCAGGAGGATCTGGTAGAAGCAGTCTACCCGGATCTTCATGCTCACTGTGCAGATCAGACTGGTTAGCGGAAAGGCCATAATTTTCCTCCCTGAAAGAGACTGTCAACAGGCTGAACAGAAAAAATCGTAGCTGACTCTCTGGAGAGGAAACTGTACAGATCTGTTGACACGGCCAAGAATGAGTGAGGCAGTCCTTTATCCACAAGAACCCTGAACTCCCTTGAGATTTCTGGACTTCCACCACATGGGAAATGTTGCTGAAATCTGGAGTCCCCATTATCATTCTCCGTCACTGGACCCCCCAAAGGTGATCAATGGCACCCGATTTTGTCTTCACCAGACTGCACAGGAACGTGTGAAGCGAAAATATCATGTGGCCCCAAAAAGGTGAACCGGTGCTGCTCCCCAGAATTCCTCTGGAACCCATGGACTACCCTGCCATTCCAGTTCTGACGGCTTCGTTTCCATGAAACCAGCTTTCGCTCTGACAATCATCAAGAGCCAGGGTCCGACTTTTAAATCCCTTGGGGCAGACCTGACCTTTTCCGTGTTTACACATGGAATGTTTACGTTGCAGCATCACGAACTGGAAACGCAGAAACACTGACTATACTTGCGCCAAACAGGGACACAGAAATGTCTACCCAGAGGCTCTCCAATAGACATGATACATCGTGAAAAAAGCAGTCTTTTCAAGTTGTCATGTTTGAGTTGGATTTAACGTCCGTGCCCAAATCAAGGATATGCAGACGGCTGGTCCGTCACATTAGACTGACACCTGCGGGGCCTGGGTGGACATCGGGGTGAATACGGTCATTTTTGCTGGAAAAATTCCACGTGAAAATTTCAAGACCAAACCGGGATTCGAAACCACGACCTTTGGATCTGAGTCCAGCGCCTTTACTCTGGGTTATGGCGGCCCCTACAGAGTTGTCATTTTGGAGCACTTCAACGAAGAATTGAAATTGCATCGGAAAAGTTCACAAAGTACGGCTTTCCCTCTATGGAAAAAAATTCGTGAGGGAAAACAGATTGAGAGGCAAGAAGGGTGGGCGTCCGAAGAAATTGGGTGAAGAAAGATAGGGGGGAGGCTGGGGCAATTGGTTCGGCATGGGAAAAACGAAACAAACCCAACTGAATTTTTTTTGTATTGTCTTTTAAGTGGTGAGAGAGAGGGGTGGCCGGGAAAATATTGTACAGATAAAACCCAGCGAAGCCGGGTACACCGGCTTTATATATTATATATATATAATATATATAAAATTTATAATAATTTTATATTCTGTTTTGCAGTGGAGGGGGTTTCTGCGGGGTGCAGTGGAGGGGTTCTCTGGCAGGGGGGCCCAAGGTGGAGGGGGGGGGTGCACTCTGCAGGGGCTGTGAGGTGACTCGAAAGGTGTGGGTGGAGGGGGGGGACTTTGCAGGGTGCAGTTGCACTCTGCGGGTGAGTGGGTGGACCGCGGGTGCTGGGGGTGGACCTGCAGGTGCTGTGGAAGGTGGCCCTCTGCAGGGTGCAGGGAGGGGGACCTGCAGGGTGCAGTGGAAGGGGGGCTCTGTGGTGTGCGGTGGAAGGGGACTCTGCAGGGTGCAGTGTATGTGGACTCTTTAGTGTGCAGTGGGGTGGGACTCGGGCGGGGTGGGGTTTGGGAGGGTGGACTCTGCAGGGTGCAGTGAGGGGTGGACTCTGCAGTGTGCGGTGGAGTGTGGACTCTGCAGTGTGCGGTGGAGTGGGGACTCTGCAGTGTGCGGTGGAGTGTGGACTCTGCAGTGTGCGGTGGGGGTTAGACTCTGCAGTGTGCGGTGGAGGGTGGACTCTGCAGTGTCGGTGGGGTTTTGGGACTTGCAAGTGGCGGTGGAGTGTGGACTCTGCAGTGTGCGGGGGAGGCTGGACTCTGCAGTGTGCGGTGGAGCGGGGACTCTGCAGTGTGCGGGGGAGGTGGACTCTGCAGTATGCGGGGGGAGGGTGGATCTGCGGGGTGGGGTCGGGGGTGCACTCTGCATGTGCCGTGAAACTACAGTAAAAAAAAACGGGGACGTCGTTTCGTGAAACTACAGTAAAAAAGAAATGTGACGTCGTTTTTAAAATTGATGTAGTCTACTATGACGTCAATAGTATTAAGGGTCATTGCTGCTAAGGGAGATGTAAGTACCTTCGGTTCCTTTTGGCGAAAGTTTGGGAAAAATCAATGAACTCCGTGGGCGGTGTTGACGACTTATTATTCATCTATATATATTATATATAAAATTATAATAAATATATATATATATATATAAATATTCAAAAAGTTTTGGGGATGTGTTTTTCTATTTACTTTTTTTTTTTAAGTGTTTTGGGTATTTTATTTACAATTTTGTGTGTGTGTGTGTGTGTGTGTGTGTGTGTGCATTTCAAAATGTGTGTTGTTATTTCTTTTATATTTTTTTAAAATTAAATGTTACATATTGACAATGCAAACAATGAAAAAAAATCTCTGGGACCCCCCACAGGAATTCTATATGAATCAGTTTCCCATTCATTTTGTGTGGTTTTTTTTTTACAGATGCAAGAAATGGGTTCAGAACTATGGTGTGAAGATCTTGTGGGGCTAACCACGCAAACTGCTCTTCATGAAAACTGCTTTCATGCAAACTGCTCTTCATGCAAACTGCTCAAGTTGTTCCCAGCATTTTTAAGCCAATCTTCAAGGACCACACCCACAATAAACTGTCGACTGATTTGAGTGCAGTACCAACGCTTTTTGAATGTTGTGACAGCAGCATTTTTTGCATTTAGGGCTTGCAATTTATCAGTTGTTTAAAATGTCGTGAAAAAAATTTTAACCGTCCAAAGGCCTCTAATGCAAGGTTCACACTAGTTAGTCTTGGCAGGACTCAAATGTAGGTTGGTTTTAAGAAGTCGGATAACATGTCTGCTGGGGGGCCGGTAAAACCCCTTTAATCCCGTTAGTTCTGTAGCTAGTCTGGCACCAGCGAACCCGACTTATGCAAGGTTCAAAACTATGCCATATCATGGCCGGACTCGGGTATGTCTCCCCTCGACTCAGAAAAATGATGGTCTTGATTGGTTTCCATGTAGTCCCGCACAGGAAGTGTCTCCTGACTACTAAAACCAGTGTCGACTGACGCCGTTTGCAGCTGGGACTCCCCCCCCCCCCCCCCCCCCCCGCAATATAGAAGAATGATAATAAACGCAATAAGCCCCCCTGTTTTTATACCCCTCGCAGGAGATTCCATAACGCGCGGCGTTTTAATCGGTTTGAACCCCGTCGTAACTTCTTTTATTTGGGTCGGCTTTTTTCCTGCCACAATCGATTCAAAGTCATGACGGGTTTCCCCACTAGTCTACCACTTGGGCGCCCTTGGTCCACAGTTCGTCTGCACTGGTTTGGGTATTCGAAAACAACATCGGCCTCTATCTATGAAAGTAGTTGGGCAGACGAGTGCAAACTTTTTCAACCGATTAGTTAATAATAGATAGGAATAGATAGGAGTACATAGGTGAAATAGGAATAAACATGACTAATCGAGATTAATCGAGACTGACCTAAAAAAAATAGTCGGAGTGGTTGTGAAAAAAAATTTGAACCGTCCAAAGGCCTCTAGTCGGGCTCGATGGTGCCAGACTACTACAGAACTAATGGAGACTAAAGGGGTTTACTGGACCCCAGCAGACATGTTTATCCGACTTTTTAAAAACCCAACAGGACCTGACCTACATTTGAGTCCTGCCCAAAAGTAGGACAAGTGTGAACCTTGCATAAAACCAACTTTGGGCGATTGACGCTGCTGGACTCCCCCCCCCCCCCCCCCCCCCCCCCCCCCCCCCCCCCCCCCCCCCCCCCCCCCCCTGTCGATATAGGAGAATGATAAAACGCAAAATGCCCCCGCCGTTTACCAACTTGTTAAAACCAACAGGACTCCGACCTATACTTGAGTCCTGCCACGATGGGACTGGTGTAAACCTTGCGTTAGAGGCCTTTGGACGGTTCGAATTTTTTTCACGAACCTCCGACTGTTTTTCTTAGGTACAGTCTCGATTAGTCTGTTATTCCGACTGCACCTATGCAGTCCTGTCTATTCCATCTACACCTATGTAGTCCTGTCTTTTCCCTTTCTACACCTAGTAGTCCGTCTACACCTATGTATCCTGTCTATTCCTATCTACACCTATATTCCTACTACACCAGGGAGTCCCGTCTAACTTCTATCTACACCTATGTAGTCCTCTCTATTCCTATTTTAACACCTATGCAGTCCTGTCTATTCCTATCTACACCTATGTAGTCCTTTTCTATTCCAAATCTACACCTATGCGTCCTGTCTATTCCTATCTACACCTATGTATTTCCTGTCTATTCCTATCTACATATGTATTTCCTGTCTATTCCTATCTACCCCTATGTAGTCCTGTTATTCCTATCAAACCCCTATGCAGTCCTGTCTTTCCTATCTACCCCTATGTAGTCCTGTGCCCCGGGACGGGGGAAATCGTGATGGTATTGCTTAAGTGCACAAAGTTGATGTATTATTGGTCGGCTTAACACACCAAGGTTATCTTTGCACTCATACACGCTTATGCACACTCATGCGCCCACCAAACATTCACCTCTCTCGGGGAAGGGGATGTCACGCATTCGTTTCTCTCCTAACACGACTAGCACAAGAAATCCAATTTCTATGTACTATAAATCAAACATGAAAAATCCAGTTACACAAAATGAACAAATCAAACACATAAAAGATCAATACTTCCTAATCCCGGTTATAATAAAAAATGACTTCTTACCTGGCCAGGTTTTCACACACACAACCACGCTTTCACACCACACCACAGTTCTTGAAAAGTCTCTTCACGTTTTTCTTCAGCACTGCTTGGGTGAGGCCCTTGGTTGACTGGCTCCAGGTTTCAGGACGGGTCTTCGTGGTCGTCTCTGGGATCTGACGTAGAACTTCTTCTTCGTCTCTTTCACCCCCCTCTGGGTTCAATTTCAGTTGTCTGTCTTCACCCACCTCTGGGCTTCAACTAGTTTTCTTCTCTTCCAGCTTGCTTTCCCTAAAACTTTGCTGTCTCTTCTATTCCCAGACCAGTTTCTCTCGACCGTTCTCTGTCCTGCCCACCCTTCTCTTTCTCTCTCTCCTCTGCCCTCTCTCTCTCTTTTGTGGGTTCTTCCCTTTCACGTTGTTCTCCCTCATTTTATATAGGATGGAAAAAAAGGATTCCCCTTCGGGCAGCCTTTGTCCATTGCGGGCTTCTCAAACCCCTAGTTCACAAGTACCCTGAATTCCCCATTCGCTACGTTCTTCCACACATCAGCATTTACACACATCCCTACCAAATTTGATTAGCAAACAAACACTTGGCACCAGATGGACATCGAAAATTTCCCGCCGACTTCGGAGGCCACTTTAACACAGTAATTATTTTAAAAGAGGGCTACGATAAAAAACATCCACGCGCGTTTCAACAGCCTGACAATAGAACCAACCCAGTGACCTACGGCAATACCACCCGAACGAGCCCAAAGGGACCCCTGCTCTTCACTGATTGTTTACAAAAGAACCTCAGCTGACTGAGTATTTAGCGCTCACTTGGTGCACCGAGGTCCTAGTGGTTACGTCCTCGCCCCTTTCGCTATCGGGCAGGTCCGAATTTGGGAAAAGAGTACTTACTACCTTAGGTGCCATCTGTCACTGACCACTTCGTCCTCACTGACACAGTTCGACCGTGTTGCGATGGGGTAAGGCACATCGATAAGGTTCTATTACCTATTTGTATACTACGTACAAAGTCCCCTTTTCCTCTAAGCGTTTAATGGCTTTTGTGAGAGGTTGAACGCCCTTGACCCTGTCTATTCCTATCTACACCTATGTAGTCCCCGTCTATTCCTATCTACACCTATGTAGTCCTGTCTATTCCTATTACACCTATGTAGTCCCCGTCTATTCCTATCTACACCTATGTAGTCCTGTTATTCCATCTACACCTAGGGATCCTGGCTATTCCTATCTACACCTATGTAGTCCGTCTATTCCTATCTACACCTATATCCTATCTACACCTATGTAGTCCTGTTTTATTTCCCATCTACACCTATGTAGTCCTGTCTATTCCTATCTACACCTATGTAATCCTGTCTATTCCTATCTACACCTATGTAGTCCTGTCTATTCCTATCTCACCTATATAGTCCTGTCTATTCCTATCTAACACCTATGCAGTCCTGTCATTTCCCATCTACACCTATGTAGCCTGTCTATTCCTATTACAAACCCATATTCCTATCTACACCCAGTAGTCCCGTCTATTCCTATCTACACCTATGCAGTCCTGTCTATTCCTGTCTACACCTATGTAGTCCTGTCTATTCCTATAAACCTATGTAGTCCTGTCTATTCCCACTATTTTTGCATTACGAACTTGGGAACAGAAGCGACAGAATCGGGGGGAGGGGGAAAAAGGGAAAGGCAAGGAGGGGTTGGGTGTGTGTGGGGGGGGGGGGGGGGGGGGGGGGGGAGTAGGAGAGCAGAAAAAGGGGGACCAGCGCCGGTGTGCACACTTTTTAGTGGCCCCTGTGTCAGGCCCTCCTGTGCAGTGACTGGCCCGGCCCTGCAGCCCGCCCCAACCCGTCTGCGCCACTGTCTGCGCCGTCTCTGCCCGCCGCATGACGTTGGGAGCGCCCGACGGGGCGTCTTCCTGCCCCTCAAGCCCGGGGCCACAGGTGGAAACAAAAGGCGGTCAGGACAAGCCCCTGTGCCAATAGGTGGGACTTACAACGAACTCTTTATCGCCATCCCCTCGGTAGTGATGCCAGTGTGAGGGGGCGCCCCGCCTACTTCTCCTGCTGTTTTTGTGCTATGTCTGGTTTTTCACCCAAAAACGAGGCAACTGCTGACAATTCACACGCCCCGGGATACAGGTACTCTTCACATGACCCCCCTCACAGAAACGTGCAATTCATCTGGAGAGTGACACAGATTTTGAACAACCATGTAGACGGCCAGTGCGCCCTGGCGCGCGAGGCGTCTGTGTGTGTGTTGTGTTGTGGGGTGGTTGTGTGGTGTGTGTGTAAAGAACATTTTTTGATTGGAACTGTACCTTCTTGTTTTTTTTCGCAGATAAAAATTGTTTAAAATACAGCTTCAAGCCATTTTCAACGTACTTCACATTGCTTCTTCTTCTTTTCTTTTCTTCTTCTTCTTCTTCTGTAACTTTGAGGATCATTGGAGCTATACACTAAAAATTTTTTTTAAACTTTAATTGAATAAAAATTTTTTAGGCCCGCATGAAGTTGCCTTGTGACTTAAACATATTAAACAGTATGCTGGGGTATGCAGAGTTCCCGTCAGGGTGTGTCCTTGGGGTGTTAATGACTACACAATGCCGGGGAAAAACAGTTCAGAGTATCAGTGTCTAATGTACCAATGCCGGTTTAAAACGTACCGAGTACAGTTCTAATGACTACACAATGTGTAACCAGTTTTGGAGGGTCA
>JAMYXO010008103.1:0-11254 GCA_033310375.1 Conus canariensis
TCATTGTCACTGACCACGGGTCATCTAAATTGCAAGAAGCCAGAAAATTCATATAATAAACAAAAACAATTTTTACGTTTTCCAAACTGGCACTTTCATTGTTGCTAACCACTAGTCATAACTTTTAAAAAGCATATACACCTATAACAATCAATACAGAATGAGACGGAAAATATGAAATTGACATAAAACGACCACAAGCTTTCTTGCAGCCCCGGGTTTTCTACATTAAAAAAAAAAAGCATTAAACAATCAATATGAAAAAACTCAAAAAAATATTAATTAAGAAACTGACCACTGGTAATCTTGTTTGACCCCCGGGGAAAAATCTATATTGTAAACTGTACAAACTTTATAACCCCCAAATAGCATTGAAATATGAAAACGTGAAATTTTCATGAAGCTGACCACTGGTTTTGGCCTGACCAGTAGTTTTTTTGGGTTGTAAATTTTATACAATTACCATTGAGATCGCAGCCTGAATAGTGAAATTTGGATTTTACAATAAACTGAATACTCATGGCACCCCCTTTCGATAGGGAGAGTTTTTGGACAGTAACGTTTTACCAATTTTAATACCATGTCAATATAAACTTACCAAATAACAAAAACAACATTTTTTGGGGTTTTTTCTACTTCCAGCGTGAATTATATATTTGGTTTTGATAAACATTGATTTAACTACTTAAAACACTTCATTTTTTGATTTTTTGATTGTTTTCACTGTAAATTTTCTCAATGTGACCATTCAATAAAAAACAAAAAAAAAACTCCTGTTCATTCCATCACTTTTTTTTGGGATTTTATTATCATTTGGCTCTTAGTTTGTTTTTAAAAAAAGACAAGAAACTAAAACGAAATTGAAAATAAATTTAAAAATAAAAAAAAAAATGGGGCAATTCCGACACTTTTTTCTCACAATTGGAGATTGTGTGGGGGCGCCTCATACTTTCTCTCACATGGGGGAAGTGCGAAGGGGAAAGGGCCACAATTTCTCTCAATCCCCCTTTCTTCTTAATAGAGAAAGTAAGGCCCCAAAAACTTTCCCTAAAGTAGAGAAAGTGTGGAATGAGATAAATATGGCCAAATAACTTATTGAGACAAGGTAAGTTGGCGAAAATTGCAAAGGGGGGAAGATTGGACAGTGAATGCGACCCAATCTGTCGCCCTCAAAACTTAGAAATTTGGGGACAGATTTGGTCCGGTGCTGAGGGCCAATCGCGCCTGGGCACAAATTGGTCCTGGTGTTGAGGCCCCAAACTTCACCGGTCGAAAAATTGGTCAGGGGCGACAGATTTTTCGTTAACACTGCTCTTTGTTGGACGCGCGGGTCGTTGAAAACTGATCAGTGGGTCTGATTTTTTTTATGTTTTCAGCAAGACCCAATGTCTATGAGACGGGTTTTTCTTTCCCGATCCGTGGGGAGATTTCCCCTTTGGCTGCATTCCATGATGGGTCGAGTTGATCTCGCGTGCTATGGAAATCTTTTGTCTTTTCCACACAGGGGGCATCGGGACACGCTCACCTTTTTCTTTGCTGCCCTTAAAGGCATTTCTGTGTAGAACCTCACGGACGAGGAGCCCAGGCCAGTGAATACCAAAAGTTTTACCTGCTGCCCTGTACAGGTCTATAATGGACATGGGGGTTTATTGTGATCGGCCCAGACCATTTTATAGACTCTATGAAAACACAGCAATCTGGAAGCCCCTCCCAAAAACAAGAGCTGCATACAGGGGGCCCCAAAGGGTGAACATCATGATAAAGAGCCCCAAGGAACAGACACACTTTTACAGAGAAAGAGCGGGGGAAACGTTTTCAGAAACCCCCAACCTGAAAAAGTCACCTGACCCGACGGAACCCCAATGAAATGATTCTGCATCTTGGGGGTGAAGAGCAAGGCAGTCCTTTTAACAACTTTTAACTCCAGCGGAAGACAGGATCAGTACCACAGTTTGGGGGGGAAAACAACAGATCCCCATTCACAAAAAGGGAAAGGACAAGTCGAAGGGGACGCTACAACCATCACCTTACAAGTGCTTAGGGAACTGATGGAGAGACTTGTCAACCAAGGCTTGTTGGCACCTTTAGGACATCAGTGCTGAGCCCTGAACAGGCGGGGCTTCCGCTAACACAGATCAAAAAAGACAATCACTTGATCACCAAAAACATTGAGGACCTTCCAAAAAAGAAAAACACGCTTCGTCTGGATTGAATGAAGAAGGCGTTCGACAAAACTGGAAGGACGGGCTCAGGGTTAAACTACGGGGATGTGGTGTGCTGGAGGGGTGACACCTGGATCAGCCTTTCCTACACATCCCCCAAAACCCGATTTAAAAATTTAGGGGCCCAAAAAAGCAAAAGAAGGTGCTGAGAAAAGGGATTTCCCCAAGGGGGATCCTTTTGCCAACCTGGTTTCCTCATCTTTTGAGCAGTCAGAGATCT
The DNA here is from genome assembly GCA_033310375.1 of Conus canariensis. NCBI lineage: Eukaryota > Metazoa > Mollusca > Gastropoda > Neogastropoda > Conidae > Conus > Conus canariensis. The sequence goes on from JAMYXO010008103.1 coordinate 2,443, forward strand.
GCCAAGAGGGTCAGAGGAGCGATTACCAGATACCTGGTACTTGGTCTCTGAAGAGTATACCACTACGACAGGTACGCCCCAACTGCGTTCCCTAAGATCGGGGGGACAGACCAAGGAATGGCTTGTCTCTGTCAACTCAAGCAAAACAACTAACCAGTCTTCGCCTACCAGCAAAAAGCAAGAGGGGAAGCTGGGGCTCTGAACAACCAAAAGGCTTGCAGAGGAACCCCCCAAACCTACCTCCTGGAGTGACCTTTGACCGAGGGTCACTTGGAAAAAGCAGACACCAGATGCTGTAGCAGGGCCAAGCGAGACTGGCGATCATGAAAAAACTTCAGGGAAAGGGCGGGGGGGGGGGGGGGGGGGGGGCTGACGAACGAAACCTGAGGAGACTCTAACGGGGAATCCGACCTGTAGTTGATACGGGACATCGCAGGGGACAGCTGCAAAGTCTAACCTTGACCATCTAAACAAGATACAAAACCCAAGCTCAGCGTGTCATAACGGGCGCTATGAATCCCCCCCAATTTTGAAGTGGAGAAGACCCCGGGTGCAGTCAGGGAGGAAAAAAAAGGGCCCAAAAAGATCTCATCCAGGCAGCAAAATTAAAAAACCCCCTTGAAAACCACCAATGAACGACAGAATGAGCAGACCCACCAAGACCCGGGCTGAAAAGAGGAGCTTCCCCACCAGCAAGACGCCTTTAAAGACAAACCCCAGTCTTGATGGAACACGAAGCAAAGCCATCGCGCAAATTCACCCACCCATCTTGGAAGAGGCAGGTTTTCCCCCAACGTCGTCACCACATTCCCCGGGAGGGAGAAGAAGGAACACAGTCAGACACCCAAAGAAAACCCCTGGCCAGGGAGTACATCTGCAACCGTACCCCCAGGAAGACTGGACCATGTTTTTTACAGATGGCCCCGCCACAAACAACGGGGGTGGTGGAGCGGAATTTTCCTCCGTACAAAGACGGAGATGAAGAAATTGCAACCCCCAACAGGAAAAATACCCACCAATTTCCAGCTGAGCGAAAAGCCTCCTGTGGGGCAGCCCAACATCTCGCAGAACTCCATAAGAACAACAGGGCAGGGGGTGGTGTTTTCAGACGCTCTCTCCTGCTCCAAGCCCTCAAGAACTCCCGCTGCAAAGAACAGAACCATCTACTTCACCCTTTTCCCTGATGCCCCAGTGGAGAAAGTGGTGATACAAAGGGGACCACACACTGTGGTCTTTCCGCCTGAGGATGGCCCCAATCGCCTGTCCCCCACATCCCCAAAAAAAATTTTTGGCATTGGACAGAGTGGAAAGGGGCCCCTTTTGGTGAGGGACCCAAAGACAACGACCACATCCTTCAAGACTGTATGACGCATGCAGCATCCCAAAAGGGAAATCTGGCCAACACCGACACAGTGGGAACCAAGTTGACGGCACCCCGGGGAGCTGGGTGGACGGAGCCTTCCCCGAGGACACCGGGCTGCCATCTAATGGGGAAACGAACGAGGAAAAGAAGAAGAATTTTGACGGCCAAACAGCGTGCTATGAACTCATATCTTCTTACCCCTACTCCCCCCCCGCCCCCTTCTGTGAACTGTTTTTTTTAAAATTATCGCCCCCCCCCCCCACCCCCCCCCCCCTCCCCACCCCCCCAATTGATCCCATCAATTTTCCCCCGCCAGGTCACAATCCATTTTCCCTTTCGTTTTTCCCCCTTTTTAAATGTGATAGCTTCAGTTTTGCTTTGTCGTCTTTTTGTTATATTTTCGTTTGAAATTTTTTTGATAAATTTTTTTTATGCAATTGTCGTCTGTGATACAATGTCCTTGTGTATGATTGCTTCAGTTGGGCTCTCAGCTCTTCGCGCACCCATGTGTGCAGAATTGAAAGTCACCGTTGTCAGTGTCTCCCCTTGTGCTGGAGAGGGAAGGGAAAAAGGGGGGGAAGGGGGGGGGGGGGGGGGGGGGGGGGGGGGGGAAGGGGGGGGGGGCACACAATCATCTTTTGAGACAATAAGGTAAAAAAGGGGAAACAGCTGGAATGATCCCCTTGAGGCTTTTTTCCAAAAAAAAACGTTTTCAAGTACGGGAAGGACCGACTGATGAACAACATATCGAGAGCTGTGAAAAAGTTTTCCCAAGGGCTGACGGGTACCTTTCTCAGCAGGCCACCTTTCTTTGCAGCGCACTCGGGACCTTACTTAAAAGGTGTTTTACAGGCTGTTTCCATTCTTATTTAATCTCCTCCTCCCCTTATCTTCTTCTTCTTCTTCTATGGGGAAAAAGGGGGGCGCGGCGCGCGCGTGTGTATAGCATTGTGTGTGTGTGTGTGTGTGTGTGGGTGTGTGTGTGGGTTAAAAAAGGGGTTTAAAATGAAAAAAATGTTAGCGCAAAATTATGTCCATAGATACAATTTGCGTTTTGCTTTGTTTTATCTTAAGTTTTTTTACCCCTTAATATGCCACATTTGTTTCAAAAATCAATGTATCTGTAACAAATTTAAACCGGGTCTTCCCACTCTCCCCTCCTCTTCCCTCTCTCTCTCTCCCTTTTCCCCCTCTCTCTCTCTGTTTTAAAACTACATGCTAACAAAATAAAACGATGATAAACAACAACTATGATAAAACTATTTCCACTACTACTAATGATGATATAATAATAATTTTAATAATAATGAAGATGACGATGACGACGACACGGCGGCAACAACAACAACAAAAACAATGAGATAATGAAAATAATAATAATAATAAAATTTTTGTAATGATGATGATGTTGTAACAATATAATAATAATAATAAAAACAATAATAAAAGTGACGATATGCGACGCAGACAAAAAAAAACAACAACAATAAGATGATAATGTAATAATAATAGTAATGAAAAACAAAAAATGATGTGATGATGATGATGATGATTGAGGCGAAAACACTATGCTACTAAACTAAAAACTCACTACTACTACTTATACTATACTAACTGCTATACTAATTACTACTAACAATTTATTATAATAATAATAAATAACAAAAAAAAACAACAGCAACAACAACAATGATAATCAAAAAGAAAAAATCACATTAATAATAATAAAAATTTTTTTTGATATCGTTATTATTATTAAATTTTTACTTCATTATCATATTATCATCATCACCCATATAATTATATAATATTAAAAATAATAAAAATTAAATAATAATGAATTTTTTTCAGAAAATTGAAAATTTAAAGCACAAAATTTCCATGGTCGGGTTTTTTTTTTTCAAAAACCATTGGTTGTTTTTGTGTGTTGTGTGGTGTGTGGGGGTGTGTGTTGTGGGGTGTGTGTTTGGGGTTTTTTAAACAACTTTGACGACCTGTTTAAAGTTCAAAACATTGAAATAAAGTCGTGGATTGAGAAAACGTTCATTTCAACATTGAAAAACAACAAACAACAAAATGTTTTCCCTTTAGGCCTTCATAATCACGACCCACCTGAAACGGGAAACAGGTCATCTCCAGAGTGTGGGGTTCTGGAGTTGAATGTGAATGAAAATTGGTAGGGGGAAGGGGTGGGGAAAAAATTTTTACATGTAAGCACAAGCCTTTGAACAGCAATGCCACCAATTCTTTTTTTTTTTACTTGCATTCCATTTCTTGACGGACGAAAGTGGGAAACTTGTCGCCTCATTCTAGACAAACGCAAAGTATTTTGCAACTTTAGAAGCTATAAGTTTTTGTGAAAAATTTAACAGAGCAGGTTGTTTTAAAAAACCGACAAGGTATCTGCAAAACAAAAATCAAATTTTCCCCTCCGAGCTGTTTCACGTTGAGGAAAAAAGGAAATTTAAAAAAAATGACATGAATTCTTCGCCTGCGGGCCCATGCCTGTTTGCAGTAAGGACCTGAGCAGGCTCCAGTGGGACATCCATTTAAGGAAAACTGCGTACATTCAGACAGAGGCCGAAAGAGGGGGAACCAACTGCGGTGGGCAAGCCCCTGGTTTGGGGGTGTGTGTGTGTGTGTGTGTGGTGTGTGTGTGTGTGTGTGGGGGGGCCGCGGACGGGTTTCGTTTTGACCGACGTTGCCGACATTCACTTCCGGTCAAAAAAGGTCACAGTCTGGGGTTTTTGGGTCGTCTCGGGGGGTTTAATCGCATAAGCTCCAAATCAAAATGTTGTTTTCAGATCGGGGGCTTGTTAGAGAGATATTCTTCCCCGGTGTGTGATCTTTTTGTCTGATTATTAGCGGGGGTAAAAAAAATTAGACAAGAAGACAAAGCAACGGCAGCGTAGCTGAAAATAACAAAAACAAATAAACAATCATTTGGAACTGTTTTTTTTAAAAAAACCCAAATAAAAATGTGAAAAAACAACCAAATCATAGCTCTGCCTGAAAAGCAGCCATTGAGGCAAATGATCTGTAGGATTGGCTGAAAATGACTTTTTTACGTCAACATAGAACGGGTTTTGAAATTTTCGTTGCCGACGTCAAAGGTTCATACCGCATCCGACGAAGCCCCCGTTCGGATTGGTCAGTATAAAGTCCATTCCCTTTTTTGGGTGATACTATTGACCCCAGAATGACAAGGGGTTCTTACTTCCAGACGACACATCAAATCACAAGTATTTTGTTTTCCTGCGTCACTCCATTCGTCATTTCTTCCGTTCACAGACATTTTATGGGAAGGAAAGTTTTTGGGTTTTTTTTCGTTTCTTGCTTGCTTTTTTTGTTTGGTTTTGTTGCCCTTCTAAGCTTGCCGTCAAGAATTTGAAAAGGGGACATCAAGTCCCCTTCCCCCCCTCCCCCCCCCCCCCCCCCCCCCCTTTCCCCCCCCCTTTTTTTTTTTTTTTTTTTTTTTTTTTGTTTTTTTTTTTTTTTTTTTTTTTTTTTTTTTTTTTTTTTTGTTTTTTTTTTTTTTTTTTTTTTTTTTTTTTTTTTTTTTTTTTTTTTTTTTTTTTTTTTTTTTTTTTTTTTTTTTTTTTTTTTTTTTTTTTTTTTTTTTTTTTTTTTTTTTTTTTTTTTTTTTTTTTTTTTTTTTTTTTTTTTTTTTTTTTTTTTTTTTTTTGCCCCCCCCCCCCTCCAACCCTTTTCCCAACTCCTATTAATTGGAAGTAGGGACGAGCAGTTTTCGATTTCACGAGCAAAAATACTGTTCTGAGAAACGGGAAAAAAACTTCCCCCACGCTCCCTCCACGGATTCTGAAATATTGGATTTACCAGAACCTATTTCCTCCTTCTACTACTGTCCACCCAATTGGCTGATATTTTCAGGCCGTAATATCACAGGTAATTTGCTTTTCCCTTACTGTGGTACTAAAAAAAAGACTGGTAAGAACAGGAATTTTTGCCACCCTAATGCATTCGTTCTTCAACCTACAATAAAATCAGAGAAAAAAATTTTGCCCTTTCCCCTCTGATTGTAATTTTCCCTATAAAGCTCCCGACCCTGTTAAACATAAATTTTTGAACATAGTGGGCTGTTCAACTTCCCTGATAATCTTGGAACACCCTGATGGTATAACCACTGGTATTGGTTTTATCGACATGGAAGTAATCAACACATGAAATCGAAACACACACGCAGGCATAGGAATTGCCACTTCACCGGAGCCTTGTCAGTTGTCCGATTTTTCCCCCGAAAAACATTTTTCAAAATTTGTCTGAACCCTTTTGGATCCTACAAATACTTCCAAAGCCCTGAAAGCCAAAAGCCGTAAGAAAGTCGTTTTTGATTTTCGGTCGGCCCTTTTTTTGTTGCTGTATTGTCGGCAAGGTGTTTCAGTTTAAAAGAAATATCCAGTCTTTTAAAATCTGTCAAATTTTTACTGACAAATTATCCAAAAAATTGGCACCGTTGAAAAAACAACTACAAAAAAAACAAATAAATGCAACAAGACCCAAAAACCCCGGGGCCCGATATTTCCCAAAACCGTTTTTGTTTTGCCCAAAACCCGGAAGACACTTCTCTTCCTGCACTGTTCAAAACATCAAAAAGATCCTGGCCCGAATCAAAAACATTCATGTGTGTCGGTATGTATTTTGTTGCGTTTGATAACGGTTTTTCTGTGTCCTGGGGCTTATTGTGTATGGCGGGGGAGGGTGGGGTGCGGGTGGGGGTTGTGCCCAACGGTGCCGACACGAGCATGATGTGTATGAAAAATTTGAGTGTACATGTAAAACTTCATGTTGCTGAGTGCTCGCAAAGTATCACTTTCGCATGCAAAGCAGCTGCGGGGGGGGGGTTTTGTGTTGGTGTGTGTTTTTTGTGGTGGTGTTGCTTTGGGGTACTGGCATGTTGGTGTGTGTGGTTTTGGTGTGTGTGTGTGTTGGGGATTTTTTGTTGTTGGGGTCACAGTCACGCTTGCCTTTTACCAACACCACCCCAATGCAGGGGGCGGGGTAGTGTATGTACGACCATTTTGTTGTAAAACATTGAAAATTTGGTACTAACTGATTAAAAAAAATAAAAGAAAAAAATACCCGGGGCAGAAAAAGGGGAAAAAAAAATAAAAAAAAACAGCATACATACACAAACAAGTTGTAAAAAGCCCCCCTCCAATATGTAAAACTGTTAGTTTAAAAACTGTACGAGACCCAAAGATGGCAGACGCAGCTCGTCAGATGCGCCCCACTCCCGTCATGATACACCCCCCCCCCCGACACAACAACACGTAACCCCCTTTTCTCCACAAGTGCAAACACTACCCAGTTCTACCTGACAATATTTTTTAACTTCCAAAAAAGAAGTGAATTTATTTATCTGTGTAAATTTGGTGTTGTTAGTTTTCTAAAAACCCAGTATTTATTTTTGCAGATTACAGTTATGATTTAAAGTGTTGGGTTTTTAACCTGGGTTTGGTTCCCTTTTAATTTTTTTTTAATGGGTTGGGTAAGGTTTTGCTTTTTAAATCCTTTTTTAACATTATCGGGGTAGTTTGAAAGGGGGTGCGCCCTGAATAACCCTGCTGTTGGGGGGACTATAATTTAATCTTAATTTTACCGTCTAGGAGTGTCTTTGCCACTGACCCAAAAAAACCCAAAAACGAAAATTAAAGGACAGGGGAACGGAAAAACGGAAAGGAAAAGGAGGGGGGGAACGGGGAGGGGGGGGGGTGGGGGGGGGGATGGGGACAGGCATAAACAGGAAAAGACTTCACCTTTACCTGAAACCACGACCAGATGATAGCGAACGAAAGGCCAGGCCTGAAGCAAAGCCAGCGGGGAGAAAGAATCAAAAAACGCAGATACAGCTACCACCCAAGAGAATCAACCCCCTATTTTCGATGGGGTTCATTTGGGGACAACAGACAGCATCAGCAATTGAAAAAAAAAAACTAATGTGGCCAGTGCTGGTGCTACATTTTGGGGGATCGCTTTTCATGTGGGAACGTGGTGGACCCGAGGTGCTGATTTCTTCTTTTTTTTTTCCTTGTTCAGGGGGTTTTGTAACTTTAAAAAAGTATTTGTGGAGGAATAAAAAAGGGAAATGGGGGGTTGAAAGATGTTTTTAAACATTTTACCTTTACAAGCTAGAAAAAACATCCCCCACCACAACACCACACACACACCCACACCCCCACACACAACACCACGTGCCCCGGGGGCGCGTGCGCGCACGCCGCACGCCACACACACACCCAAAACAAAAAAGACAGAACAACAGAGACAGACAGACGGACAGCAGACAGGACACAGTCAGAGACAGACAGAGAGAAACAGACAGTGATGCGCAGAGAAGGGGGGGGGGGGGGGGGGGGGGGGGGGGGGGGGGGGAGAGGAGAGGGAGGGAGAGAGAGAAAAACAGACAGACAGACAGACAGACGGGACAGAGGCTCCGAGAGGAAAAGGGGGAAGGGTAGAGGAAAGGCAGGGGGAGGAGCCAGGAGAGAGTTCGGTAGAGCAGGGGGGTTAAAAAATGTAAACAACAAAAGTGTTTCTTTTCTTGGGGAAAAAACTTTTGGGGGGAAATGGGCTCTCGAAAAAAACACTGTTTTTCAACACAATTTTGATATTGTTGTTATAAGTTATTATTTCCGTATTCGTTATTCCCCGCCAGGTCTGAAACATATTCTTTTTATAGAGGCTGGGACTTGTAATGTTAACGGACATTAAATCACTCCATGGAAAACCTTTTTCAAAAGATGTCCCACCTGAATTTTATCTTTGAATTTCTGAAAAAGGGTCAGCCCCTTTTCATCTCATCTAAGAATGTACAAAAGAAAGATTATAAAAAAAAAAATTTCCCTGGTTTTTTAGGTGTTTTAAAGGGTTAATAAATAGTTTGCTTGTTTGTTTTTTGTTTTTCATGTTTGTGGTTGACCTCAAGTTGGGGCAGCCCTGATATGGCCCCTTTTCGTTTGGCTGGGCTAAAGCAAACAATTACCACCTTACCTTACCTTTCCTTTTACCTTACCGTCACCTTTTTCCCTCCTCCAATAGCCACTGCTCTCAGGGCTACACAACAACCCCCGCAGTGAAGGTTTTAGTGTATGCTCCCACGCAACTATGTCCGCTCCTCTACACAGCCACCCCCAGCCTTCCTGTTGCAGGGCCCCCCACGGCCCGTCAAAACCCCCTAACGCAGTCATCAAACAGGTCACAGCCACACCCCGCCTGCCTTTGCGGCCCAGATCGGCAGTCTACCACCCAACGCAGTACAAAGTCAGGGCACAGCCCCCACCCCACCTGCCTGTTTTTTCAGCCCCAGATCGGCAGTCACCAACCATACCAAACAGTTTATCAAAGCCCGGTCCCCAGCCCACCCCCCCGCCTTCCTGTTGCAGCCCCCACATCGGAGTCTACCACCAAAAGCAATTATCAAAGCACACG
>JAMYXO010008104.1:0-11254 GCA_033310375.1 Conus canariensis
CTCCCAAACCTTGTAAATGTTTTGTAAAGCTACCACAATAAACCAATTTTTAATTTGATTAATTAATTCATTCATTCGTTCTTTCAATTTTCCTTTTTTCCCCCTTTCGTTCCCCTCTCTCTCTCTCTCTCTCTCTCTCTCTCCTCTCTCTCTCCCCCACCCCACAAACAAAACCCCCCAAAACCAAATCCCCCCCCCCCCACAAAACCCACACACAACAACACACAAAAACCGGCCACACACCCAACACAAAACCAAAAGGCAACCCCCACACACACACCACAAAACCACAACCAAAAAAATCTCCACACACCCCACACACACACACACAACACACACACACACACACACCACACACTTTCCCCCCCTTTCCCTGCTTTTTGCCCCATTAAACCCCCCAATCAAAAAACCCTTTCCTCGGGTCCACCGCTCACACTCCCCAACCCCCAGAACCGCCAAAACCACCCCCAACCAAACCATCTGTCGGGAGACTTTGGCTAAGATAAAAATATACCACACGGTGGGGTTGGGGTGTGTGTGTGTGTGTGTGTGTGGGGGGTGTGTGTGTGGGGTGGGGGTTTTTGGGTGTGTTTTGTGGGGGTTTTTTTTTTCACAAAGCCTGAGATTCAGTGAAACATGTAGTAATTTTGGAAATTATCTTAAATATTAAAGATCAAAATTTAATTTATACTCTGGGGGGAGGGGGGGTTTTTTCATAAAAAGATCGAAGGGGGTGGGGGTTGGGGGTTGGTGGGGGTGGGGGTTTTGTGTGTGTGTGTGGGGGTTTTGGGGCGTGCTTTGCGTGCTTTGCGTGCGTGCGTGCGTCCCGGCGTGCCTTGGGGTTGTGTGGGGGGTTTGGGTTTGGGAGGGAAAACCCTTTGGTCCCATGTGGTGGGGTTTTTTTTTTTTTTTTTTCTGTCATAAGACAAAAATTTCCCCAGTGACAGCTGTATGTTGGGGGGAAAATTGTCTTAAAAAGATGCATCCTTTGGACGGAAACGTACAGTGAGAAAAACGGAGACCCCAAGGCTAAAAATCTTCTTTTTAAACCCGGTCACCACAGGTATTTTCCAGGGTTGACACAGACAACAGACAGAGACATAGATAGATGAAAAGTTTAAACAAACAGAGGGACGGAGGGACGGTGGTGGATGATAAAAGAGGGGGGGAGCGGAATGGCCGGACAAACAGACGGGCCCAATAAAACACGTAAAATAAAAATATATATTTTAATATTTTTATAAAATATATAAATTTAAATTTTTGCAAACGACATAAAAGTTTTTAGACCATAGTATTTTGGGGGGTTTATCTTCCTGGGCGATAATAAAACAAAACAGAAAGGGAAGAGAAAAAAGGAAAAAGGAAAGGAAAGAAAGGAGGGTTTTTAAAAATTGTTTAAGTGATGAGTGAAGTGAGTGAAAACAGACAGACAGGCAAAAAATCAACAGTGAAAAACCCAGGGCTGATGGCGGGCCCAAATGGTCGGAGGGACAGAGGGCCACAAGAATTTAAAGAGGAACGAACAGTAATACAAAAATCACTTTTAAAACTTAGCACCCTACATAAAAAAAAAATACTCTTTGTTTCTGCGGGTACGGGAACCCCTTTTAAACTCTGTGGGTCAGAACAATCTTGGGGAAAACTATACAGGCAAAAAGGCACCCCTCAGCCCCCCGGGAGGAAGAAACATACGGCACAAATTTAGCCCGCTGAACCAAAGGGGGGAAAAAAAATAAACAGCGAACACAAACAGTTCCCAAAATTTTGAAATTTGGGGAAAATCTGGGAAAAGTTTATTACCTTTGGGTTTCCCAAACTTGGGGATTTTTTCATGACCAGGGGTGCATTTTCTTTCAAAAACTGCTCTTAACGTGCTGAATCTAGTTTTTATGCCTTTTGCTTTTCCCCACTGTGGTGGTTGGAAAAAACCGGGTTGGGGACCGAGTAGGAAAGTTTTCTGCCCAGTTGAAAAATTTCTTCCCCCCTTTTAAAAGATTTAAAGCGGTCTTATTGTCCCACCCCCAAAGTCTAAAACCCAAACCCAAATACATCGGGGTTTTTTAATTTAAGCGGGGAAGGTTAAATTTAACCCTTTCCCGCATTTACGGCCAAATTCTCGTTTCCCCGTTATCTGGGCCCAGACCTTTCACTTGCCTAAAGTTCGAATGTAGGCCTAAGCGTCAAAGGGGACTTTCAAAACCCCCCATCAGGGGAAACCCGGTTCTGCTATTTCCCCACACTTTCGGGGGCCTGTCCCGGGTCCCCCGGGCCACACATGTAGCTGGTGGGCCACGCCCAAAACGGTTCGGGTCACAGCCGCCCATTTAAAACGCCCAACCACCTTCGGTGACTTTACCCAGTCCCGAAAAAGCTCCCTTTTTCCCCTTTAAAACCAGGGAACACTCTGCAAAAGGGTCCCGGGACTGCAACTGGAGGGCAAAAACAGGGGGAAAACCCTGCCCCTCAAAACCCCTGGGGTATGTCACAACACTTGGGAGCAAAGGTGGGACGGCACTGCAACTGGGGGGCCTATAATTTGGGGGAATGGGCCCCGCAGGCTCAAAAACTGGATGATGTTACAACACGCCGCAAAAAGTGTATTTTGGGACTGCAACGGGGGGTCTATAAGGGGAATGCCCCGCAGGCCCCAAACCGGAAAGATGTCACCACTGGGGCAAAAATGTATTTGGGACCCGCAACTGGAAAGGGCTATAGAAAAGGGGAATGGCGGGAGGCCTTTAAAACTGGGTGATGGGCACAAAAACTGGGGCAAAGATGTATTGGCACTGCAACTGGGTCTAAGTTGGGGAATGCCCTGCAAGGGCCGCAAAAATGGGTGATGTCACAAAAACTGCAAACAAAGAGTGTAAGAACGCAACTGGAGGTCCCAGGAAAGGTGAAGCCCTGCACCTCAAAACACGGGGGATGTCACAACACTGCGCAAAAAAGTGTACTGGCACTGCAAAGGGGGGGCTATGGGTGTGAATTTTCCCTCAGCCTCAAAACACTGGATGAGTCCCCAACACTGCAGCAAAGAGTGGCCCGGCACTGCAACCCGGAGGTCTATAATTATGAATCCCTGCAAACCTCCCAAAAGGGCTGGGTAGTAACCAAAGGGAACCCAACCCAAAAGAGGCCAAACTAGGGCCCGGTTTTTAAATGTCGAGTAGTGGGGTTTTTAATTTTTTTTTTTTTTTTTTTTTTTTTTTAAAGTATTCAAAGAAAAATTTTTGTGCGTAAAAATTTCACTCTTTTTGCGTCAGTGTGCTGTTCGTCCTGAAATCATCCTTTTACACCCCCTTTTCTGTAGGGGCTGGGGGCCCAGGCGGGTCTTGGGGCAAAAACCGGGGGAAAATTCATTATAATATGATAATAAATTTAAATTTTTATATAGCGCCTATTCCTAAAAATTCGGGCTCTAAGCGAAAGGCATACAAATAAAATGTGACAAGCAAAAAACAAAAACAGGAATTACTTTACACAAAAGAAATTATAAAGGAACATGGTACAAAAACCAAATTAAAATGAAAAAAACAGGGGTTTTTACGTAACCTTTACCCCAACACCCCCATCCACAAAACACCCCCCCGCGCCAAACACCCCAACACAGCCCCCCAACACACACACAAAAAACGCGCGCGCGCGCGTTCACAACACACACAAACACACACACACAAAACACACACCACACACACACCACGCACGCACGCACGCACCGCCCCCGGGGCCGCACAAAACACAACACACACCCCAAAACACACACACACACCACACACAACCCCCCGCCCACACACCCCCCCCAACAAAAATTTTTAAAACGGGGATGGAGGAATGGCATCACAGACGATGTAAGGGTTTTGGTGCCTGTAGGGGGGGCAAAACAACCTAAACCCCTTTACAAGGGGGATTTTTGGCCTTGAAAACCCCGGGCACTTGGTTCTCCAGCTGGGGGCCCGGGCATGCCTGCAAAGGGCAGAAAAACCCAAAGGACAACAGTAAAGACAGCGGAGGGAAACAACCGAGACAATCAAAACACTACAAGGGCAGAAAAACCAGAGACAACAGACAGCTGCAAGGGCAGAAAAACCCAAAAAAACACCCAGCTAAAAGGGCAGAACAACCGGGACAGCAGTCAACAGCGCAATGGCAAAAACAACCAGAGCCCAACATCCTGCAAGGGCAACAACCAGGGACGGGCATTCAGACAACTCAAGGGGCAAACAACCAGAGACACAGTCAGAACAACTGCAATGGTTGCCCAAATACAAATTTTTTCCCCAAAAACCCAGAAAACTGTTTTTTAATTTAATTTTTTTGGGGTCCTTTTGCGGGATCATTTTGTTCCGGGGACTTTTTATTCCACCGGTGGGGGTTTGTGTGGGGGGTGTTGTGTGTGTGGGTGTGTGTGTGTTGGTGGGTATAGGGGGGGGGGGTTGGTGGGGGGGTGGGGGGGGGGGGGGGGGGTGGGTGGGGTTGGGGTTGTGTTGGGGGGGGGTGGTGGGGGGGGGGGGGGGGGGGAAAGGTTGTTTAGGGGGGGGGGGAAAAATGGGTGGGGGGCTGCAACTTTTGGGCGGGTGCGGGGTTTTTTTAAATTTTGGGGCCATGGTGACAGGGGCAAAGCAAAAGGGAATCACGGCGCCGGGGGGTGGGGGGGGTTGGGGGGGTGGGGGGCGGGGCTGGGGGCCCGGCGTGCGTGGGGCGTCCCTTGGGGGCGGGTGGGGGTTTTGGTGGGTGTGGGTTTTGTGGGTGGCGTGGACACTTTTCTCTCCTTCTCCTGCAAAAATTGGGGGTTTACCCTCGTGTTTTGCGCCGCGCGGTGTGGGGTTTTGGGGGGGAATGGGTTGGGGTTGGTGGGTTGGTGGGGGTGGTGTGGGGGCCCCTGCCTGTCTTGTGGGGTGTGTGGGGGTGGGGCGGGTTTCCCTGGGGTTTGGGAATTGTTTTTTGTGTGAAATCCCATGTAGTGGGGGCTAAAAACGGGTAAAATAGATAACACATACTACAACCAATTTGGGTTAATGTGCGGGTTTAAATTTCCTTTAAAAACAGAAAGAACACTTTACAAAAAATTTTCCCTCTCTTTTCCCTCTCCCCCCTTCCCTCTCTCCTTTTTTCTCTCTCTCCCCCGATCTCTCCCTCTCTCTTTCCTTCTCTCCTCCTCTCTCTAAATTTTCCGGGTTCTTTTTCTCATCTTCTCCTCCCCTCCTCTCCCCCTTCCTCTCTCTCTAATAATCCGTTCCTCTCCTCTTCCCTCTCTCTCCCCTTGCATCGGGAATGGGCCTTCAACATTGTCCTTCTTCCCCCGTCTTTTTTTAAATTAAAAGTTACTTTGAAAAAGAGCTAAACGGGGTTTTTTTTTAAAGCGAAGGGGTTTTGTCATTCCGGGGACATTGTTCACAAAAATGACGGACTTATTTGGGGAGACCCAGATTTGGCCTTTTCATGTTTTCCCTAAATTTTGGGTCTGGGGGTTCCAGTGTGGGGGGAAAACCCCAAACAAAATTCCCTTGGGGGGTCCCCGTTTTGTCAGTCCGTTATTTTTAAGGGCCCTACTTTTTTTGGGGCTGTTTTTTTTTTGGGGCCCGGGCGGGGGAGCTTCGCCAATGCTGGGTTCAGTTTTAGACGGAAATTGAGGGGGTAAAAGGGAAAAACGGAGTTTTCCCGGGGGAAACAGGTTAATGACGGAAACGTGTTTGGGCGGGGGACAGTGTCGGGGCCCATCGGGGACCAAACGCCTTTCCTTTTGGTTGGCCTTCCCGCGGTGTGTTTAACACGGGTTTTACCCTTTTTGGGAGCGGGATGCTTATTAGACGTGGAACCGAACCCGGGCCCCAAAACCTAAAAATTGGGTGGGTGCCAGTGACAACGGAAAAAGGGGAAATTTCGGGGCCGTTTTCTTCTCTCCTCGGGGCGGGCAAGGGAACACACAATGCGTCCCCAAACAAAATTTAAAACGTCAATCCATTTTTAAACCCCGGGGATCTCAGAAAACACAAAACTAATTAGCCCTAGTGAAGAAAGTGTGAGGAATAAAACCCGCTTTTACTTTTAAAGAAGACCAAGTCTTTGGGCAAGAATTCAGGTTGACATTAAACAAAAAAACAATATACAAGGCCCAGTTAAACCAGAGTAAGACGATCAGACTTTCACGGTATCCAAAATTGAAAAAGAAATAGAAAACTTAAAATCGACGCAGACAGATTTGAAGTTTTTTTCACGTAGGGATAAAATTGCGAATGTACGGGATAAAAACAAAGAAAACTACAAATTTCGACCCCGTGTGCAGCTGCTGTTTTTTATTCTTCAGTGGGGGGGGTCAAATGTGGGGTTTTTAGAGGAAAATTGCAGAGCACATTAAAAAAACCGTCTGTGGGGGGCCCCCCAAACCAAAGAAAAGGGGTTTTTCCAGGTGGGGTACAAAAGGTTTATTCGCAAAATTTTGGGGGCCCGCAAAAAAAGAAAGTCGGGAAAACCTTTTTTTCTAATGATCTAACAAAACCATTTACAAAAAATTCAAAGGCCCAAAAAAAAAGGAAAAAGGAAATTTTTTTAAAAAGGAAAAATTGGGGGGACCAAAAAAAAATGGGATCGACGTACCGGATTTGGCCCAAAAACGGACTGGTCGAACGGAGTGAAATCAACAAAAAAACAAAAATTTTTTCCGGGGAGCTGGGAACGGGGTTTTACGGGGGGGACGGGGGGGCGAGCGGGCCAGACGTGGGGGAGAAAGGGGTGGGCCTACTTCAACATTCACGGGGGGAAAGCAAGGGGGCGGGTTTCACGAGGGGGGGTACACGGGAACGCGCCGGGCGGCATATAAACCGCGGGGCCCTTTTCGGGGTTAGGGGGCCTCTGGCTCCTCCCGGGGCCCGGGGCGTCGCATCAGGTTTTCAGCCCGTCAGGGGCGACAAACCCCCCTGCTGACACGGGTCGGGGGGTTTGGGGAAGGTAGAGAGGGCGTGGGTGTTTTTCCCCCAAGGGGCCCCTCCCCCGGCGGGGGAAGGGCCCCAGAAGTCCCTGACAAAGGCTTTCCCTTACCGGGGACACGGCTTTCCCCCAACCATGAACACTCAAAACCCGGGCCCGACAAATCAACTGCGGGTTTCTGAATCAAAAAAAAGAGACAGACTTTTGGGGGGGGGAACGGGGGAAAAAAAGGGGGGACAGGGGGAGAATATTTTGGGAAACCCAAAAAAAAATAGGAAGGGATTTTCACCCACACATTTTTTCATTTTTGAATTACAATGTGGAAAACTTTTGTTCAAAACGGGAAAACCGGGCCCTTTTTGTTAATTACGTTTTTATCGTTTTTTTTTTTTTTGTCTTACAAAACTTTCAAATATTCTACTTTTGTTTTCACGGGTAAATTCCCCCGAATTTTAAAAAATTTTTTGCCCACGGGGTTTAAACCCATTTTTGGGGCGCTCTTGGGGGGGTTAAAATGTTTTGGGTGAAAAAGACTTTTTAGAATAAATAAAAAGATTTAATTTACAACTAAAAATGTTTCATTAAGAAAAGACGGAGTCTGTTTAATTTTGGGTAAAGATTTTTATTTGGGGTTTTCGTTATATCCCCCCTGGGGGGTTTCCCTCAATTTACCTTTTAAAAATATCAAAAAATGGGGGGTTTCTTTTGGAAGGAAAAGTTTTTTTCTTGCCCCTTTAAAAAAAAATTTCTTTGGGGTTTTGGTTTTAAATAAGGCGGGTTAAAAACTTTGGGAATTTTGGGGGTTTTTTGGTTTTTTTCCCCACCTTTACTTTTTTTTAATAGTTTGGGAGCAAATCCCATTCAAAACCCCGGGGTTTAATTTTTTTTTTTGGGGATTTTTGGGCCCCTTTGAAATTTTTGGGGGAAGGTTTTTGGGGAAATGATGAAGAAGGGAAAGTTTTTTTATTTTCCCCCTCAAAGGGAGGGGTGTTTTTTTTTATTTTTTGGTTTTCTAGGGGGGGTTTATGTTTTTGGGGGCCTGGGTGATAAATTTCATTCCGGGATTTAAACCTTTGGGGGGTTTAAAAGGGGGGGCTTTGTTTAAGAAAGGGCATTTCCCAAAACCCGGGAAAAACTTTTGGGGGCTTACTTTGGGCCTTTTGAACCCTGCGCTTTCGGAAGTTAAAAGGTTTCTTAAATTTGGGGTTTTCTTGGATTAAACGTTTTAAAAATTTTTTAAACTTTTTGGGGGGCGGGTCCTTTGGCCCCAAAGGGTTTAAACCTGACAAAAAATTAAAATTGGTTCGAAAAAAAGGGAAAAATTTTTAAAAAAATTAAAAGGGTTTTTTAAAAAATTTTTTAAAATTTAAACCAAAAAAATTTAAAAAAAAAAAAAATTTATTTTTTGCAAAGTGTTTTCCAAAATTAAAGAAGGGAACAGTTTAATGAACTGAGAAAGAAAAAGCTTAAGGAATCAAAGAAAGACTCTTAAAAAACCCCGGGGGCCCCTTTATGAAAATTCAAAGAAAATTGTTCCCTTAAAATTTTTTTCAACAATGGTATAAAAACTTTTCCGCGTTTTCAATGGGAAATGAGAGGGGCCCGCGATTAAAAAGAAATTTTTTAAAAAAACAATTCTGATTCCAAAGTCGATCCCTTTTTCAAGGGGGTTATTTTTGGGAAATTTTTCGTAAATTGGGAAATTAATCGGGGGTTTTTTCTTGGGTAAATAAAGGGAAAAACTCAAAAAACCCCCGGCTTCTCTTATTTTTTGTACTCAAACCAAACTTTTCTTATCCCCTTTTCCCTTTTGGTGGACAAAATCTTTTATTAAACCATTGCATAAAAAAAGGGGATGTGAATTTAACCTGACAATTTTTGGGGGAATATCTTTTTAAAAACATTATAATTAAGGGGTAAAAACCTTTTTTTCAAAGGGTTTTAAAAATGGGGAAAAAAAAAGGGAAAAAAAATTTTGAAACGGGGGTTTTTGATTAATGTAAGGGTTTTTATTTTTCATTGTTTTTTAGGGACAGAAATTTTTTCAAACAAAAAGAAACTGTATGTGGGTTTTGTCGCTTTTTAAAAAAACGTTTGATTCCGGGTTCCAATTTTTTTGTGGAATTCCTTCAAAATTGGTATTAAAGGGGCTTTGACCCTCAAAGGGGGTTTTGTTCATCTTCAAATTGGGGTGATTTGAAATGAATTTCAGTTTTTTTTCCCCTGTTACTGTATGAAACAAGGTTTTTTGTTAAAATTTCCTTTTTTCTCCTTTTCTTAATAAAGGCAATCGGTTACAAAAAGGGAAACAAAGGGGCCCAAATTTTCCAATGCTGTAAACTTTTTTTGTTTTTATTTCTGACGTCATTCTCCTGTCCCGGAACATCGGGACGTCAGAACCCGGGGGAAAATTTCGGAAAAAAGTGCAGTTTGGTTTTGGGGTTAAAACTAAATTTTTTGATTAAAAAAATTTTTAAAATTTTTTGCTTGGGGGGAAATTGTCTCTTGGGGGAATTTTGGGACTACGGAAAGGCCCAATTTAAAATGTCAACTCTTTTAAATCCCTAAAACTTTTTCAACAAAATTACCAATTTAACGGGAAAGAAAAATTGGGCAAAAGGGGAAAAAAGGGGAATTTCTTGAACCCCCAAAAAATAAAAAATAAGGGGTTTCTTGGTTTTGGGAAAAATTTTGGGCACCCCAAAAAAACCCCTCCTTCCCAAACCGGGTGGGTCGGGGTTATTTCCTAAATTTAGATGGAAATGCATTCTTTTTCCAAAAAACGTTTTTTTTTTCGGCCAAGCACCTTCCAAAAAAAATTTTATATGGGGGAAATTGGGGGATACCCTTTAAAATTAAAAAACCCACAAAAAAAATTTTTAAATTTTTTTTTAAATTGTTGAAACCCGCCACAAAGTAATTTTTAGACAGGGAAATGTTTGGGGTTTTTACAAAAAAAGGTAAAAAATTTCTGTTAAAAAATTAAATTTTGAAAAGGTTTTTTCGGGTTTCCCGGTTTTCCAAGTTTGGGAAAAAAACTTTTTTTTTATCCCCGAATTTTTAAAACCCAAAATTTTTCTTTAAAAAAAATGGGAACAAAGGAAAAATAAAAGGGGGTTTCTATTCTTTTTAAAACATTTTCCCCAAAAATTTTCTAAAAGTTTTTGAATAAATGGGCCCCAAAAGATTTTTCTTTTTTGCCGCTTAAAAAACCCCTTTTTTTAAATTTTTTTAAAAAAAAATTTGGGTTTTTAAACCCGGGAAGTCTCAAACCCCCTTGCCCTCTGGTTTTTTCCTTGTTAGAAAATTCACTTCATTTTCTACGTAAAAACCTATGACAACCGGGAAAAAATGGGCCCCTTTTTGGAAAAAAACATTGTGGTAAGAAAAATTTGTTTTTCTGCTTTTTCAGGATACATTATTCTGAATTTGTTGGCCAAATTTATTTTTGGAAGCCTGGAAAACGTGAACAAAAAATCATTTCGTAATGCAAGTTAAAGGGAGAATGGGGAAAAGGGGTTTGGGGAAAGGAAAAAAAGAGAAAATGGTATCTTTTTTATAATTAAAAAAAGAACGGGAAAAAAATTTAAAACCTTATTTTTTTGTTTGGTATTGTTAAAACAAATTTTAGCCCCTTGGGGGGCCATTTTTTTTTAAATTCACTTTCGTTAGGTGGGCCTTTAATTTTTGGGGTTTTTTTTGGGAAATTTGTTTGCCTTTGCAAAATTTCTTTAAACATAAGGGGTAATTCTTTTGTTTAAAAAGAAAAACCACACCTTTCATTTTTAAATTAAATCAAACTTAAAAAATTTTAAATTCCCTCTTTCTCCCACACACTCCCCCAAAAAAACCCCACACCACACACCTAAACCTTTTTCCCCTCTCTCTCTTTTCCTTTTTCCCCACCTTTCTTTTTTCCCCTTTTCCCTCCTTTGGGTTTCCCCTCGCCCCCCCCCCTCCTCTCTCCCCAAGTTCCCCGGTTTGCCCCCTTCTCTCTCTCCAATTCCTTTTTCCCCTCTCTCTCTCTCCCGCTCCTTTTCTCTCCCCCTTTTCCAATATCCTTCCTCTCTCCTTTTCTCCGCTTCTTCCGCTCCCTCCATCTTTTCCCCTCTCTCTCTCTCCTTTTCCCCTCTCTCCAAAAAATTTCCGGGTTTTTCGTCCCTCTCTTGTCCTCTGTCCCCTGTCTCGGCTTCTGCCGCTTCTGGCCCCCTCTCTCTCCCCCCCTCCTCCCCTCTCCCCTCCTTTTCTCTTTCCCTTCCCCCTTTTAGGGGAAAAAAAACATTTTTCCCGTGTTATTTAAAAACGAACATAAAAAGTTCGGGGTTTT
>JAMYXO010008105.1:0-11253 GCA_033310375.1 Conus canariensis
TGGAACCAGGGTATATAAATTTTTTGGGAATCCACTGGGCAGTATTAAGTTTTCTGGAATGCCCCTTGGACATATTAATTTTTGGGAATGCCACTTGGCAGTATTAAATTTTGGAACCACTTGACATAATAAATTTTCTGGGAAAGCCCCTGGACAGTATTAAATACGGGAACCACTTGGACATAAAAAATCTGGGGAAAGCCCCCTTGGGCAGTATCTAAATACGGGAAAGCCATTGACATATCAAAAATACTGGGAATGCCATTTGGCAGTATCTAAGATACGGGGGAAAGCCACTTGGACGTACTAAGATACTGGAAGCCACTTGGGCAGTATAAATCGAAAGTACCTTTTGGAATGCCACTTGGGCAGTATATAAGAACGGGGAAGCCACTTGGACATATATAAGAAACTGGGGAAGCCACTTGCATATTAAAACGGGAATGCCCACTTGGACATATTAAAAACAAACAAAAAATATAAGATACGGAATTGCCTTGGACATATATATTTTTTTTCTGGGAATGCCTCAGGGGGAGTATATAAGTTACGGTTTCCACTTTGGGCGAATAAAAAATACTGGGTTTGCCCCTTGGACATATCTAAATACTGGTTTGCCACTTTACGTATATAAGATACTGGGGGAAAGCCCCCTTGGACAGTAATAAATATGGAAGGGACTTGGACATAAAAAAATTTACGGGAATGCCACTTGGGCATATAAAATTTTCTGGAATGCCCCTTGGGGCAGATAAATTTTTTGGGAAAGCCAAATTTCGGGGAAAGCAACTTGGGCTAAAATTTACGGAATGCCCTTGGGCAGTATATATTTTACTGGAATGCCCCGGACAGTAATAATTACTGGGAATGCCCCTTGGGCAGTATATAATTTTCTGGAAAACCTTGGACAGTAATAAATACTGGGAAGGCACTTGGCAGTAATAAATACGGGAAAGCCCTTGGGCAGTAAAATTTACTGGAATCCCGGGCATATAAAAGTTACTGGAATGCCCCCTGGACATAATAATTTACTGGGAATCCCCTTGGACAGTATAAATTTACTGGGGAAGCCCGGGGGATATATAATTTTCGGAAGCCCCTTTACATAAAATTAAATCGGGAAGCCACTTGACAGTATTAGAAACGGAACCACTTGGGCAGTATTAAAACTGGGAAAAGCCACTTGGACAGTATATAAGATACTGGGAATGCCACTTGGACAGTAAATAAGATACTGGTTTCCCACTTGGACAGTATAAAATACTGGTTTTCCCATTTGGGACATAAAAAAACTGGTTTTTCCACTTGACATAATAAAACGGGAAATGCCCCTTGGACATTATATAAGATACTGGGAATGCCCCTTGGACAGTAAATAAATACGGGAATGCCCCGACATAAAAAAGAAGGGGAAAGCCTTTGGACATATTAAAATCGGAATGCCACGGGACAGTATATAAAATACTGGAATGCCGTGGACAGTATATAAAAACTGGAATGCCTCTTGGACAGTTTAAAAAATACGGGAAGCCTCTTGGCAGTAAAAAAAGGGAAATGCCACTTGACAGTAAAAAAAACTGGGAATGCCTTTTGGACAGTTATAAAATACTGGGAATGCCGCGGGACAGTATTAAAATACGGGGAATGCCACGGGAAGATATAAAATACGGGGAAGCTGCGGGACAAACATAAGATCGGGGGAATGCCACTTGGACAGTAATAAAATCGGGAATGCCATTTGGGGTAAAAATGTACGGGGGAATGCACTTGGACATAAAAGATACGGGGAATCCCCCTGGACGTAAAAATACGGGGAATGCCACTTGGCATATAAAAGATACGGGGGAATGGCATTTGGGGACTTTTAAAATTTAAACGGGATGTCACGGGGACTTAAAAAGGGTACGGGTTTCCCAATTTGGACAATAAAAAAAATTCGGAAGCCACTTGACATAAACAAGTACGGGAATGCCACTTAGACAGAAAATTAAGATACTGGTTGCCTCTTGGACTAAATTAAAACTGGGAATGCCAATTTGGACATATGTAAACGCGGGGTTTTTTCCCACTTGGAAAAGTACATAAAAGGCGGATGAACACCAAATCTCTGCCTTTTTTGGGAAATGTATTTTCATAATCAATTCATCTATCTACACTGGTCATAGTTAAAAAACGATAATTTTTTTTCTTCCCAAAACTTGTATACCTGAACATTCAACGTGTTTTAAAATGCTTGGGGAGCGGCGACTGAACATGACACGATCCAAACCAGTTTAAAACCTTCAAACCATTTGTTTTTCTTTCCGGATCCTTCATCTTCGCGCTTTTTGACAAAAAAAAAATCGTTTTGAACGAAGTTTTACTTGAGTTTTTGGACTTCCAATTTTTTTTCCAATCCAAAGTAATTTAAAAGTGGGAGTTTTTCCAATATGGTTCTTTTCCATATGCTATCTTTTTGATTGATTTATTTTTGTGTATTTTTTCATTTATTTCTTTAAATTTTTTTTAAATTTTTCTTCAAGTGAAAAGGGTTTTGAAATGGAGTTGTTTTTTTTTTTTTTCACCATAGAAAACAAAGAAACGGTCAATTAAACGAAACCCTAAAACGACGAAAAGGGGAGTTGAAAACGAGAGAGAGAAGAGAAGAGAGAGAGAGAGAGAGAGAGAGGAGAGAGAGAGAGTTTTCAAAAATACTAAGGGGTGTTTGTTTTCCCTTTTCATGCATTTTAAATCACTGTTCACTTTTATCTGATAATTCTGCCAGCCTTTCCTTAAAGCCCTGGGAACACCCAGAATCACTAAAAAAAAACAACTATAACACTTTTAAAAAACCTTCCCTTCCTGTGAAAAACACCTTTCATAAATTGTCCTCTCAACCTTTTGGCTTATCTGAGGCCGTGATTGGTTTAAAAAAACAGTCTGCTTACAATGCAGGTCACAGAAAATCCGTCTTCAAGTTCGAAAAATCGTCTTCCCTTTGACGAATACAGAATGTTTTCTTCTCTTTTTCTGAAAACGTGCTTAATTCGCTGCTTTTGTGTCACAGAAAATTAAATATTTTTTTTTTCAGACTGGAAAGTTCTTGGGTAACGGCACGGTTTTCCTTTGGGTTTTTTTTTTTCCCCCGTCTGTTGCATCTCTCCTCTTAGAGGTTTTGGGCGGACCTTCTGAAAAGACTGTTCCCTTTTTTTGGTGCGAAAATCTTTAATACGTTGCATTGTTGCTTAAAAGCGTTGCCCATACTAACAGTATGATTAAATCGGGTTCCATATTTCAAAATGAAAAAAATACCCAAAAACAACATCCGGGTATGCAGGGAAAGGGAGCGTGGGGATCTCAACTTAAAAAAAAAAACAAAAAACACGATGATGACGATGATAACAAGACATTAGGGATAATATGGGAACATGTAGCACTTTTTTTTCCAGTTTAAAAAAAGGCCCCACCGAGCTTTTTAAAATAAAGCAAGTGAAATAGAATAAATTGAAAAGAAAAAAAGGGAAAACATCCACATACACAAAAACAAAAAAAAAAAAATTCGTTACTTCACAGAGAAAAAAGAAACACAACACGACCAAACGTTTTAATGACTGTAAAGGTACATCAGCCAAACAAAATAATTAAAACCTAAGATCAAACAACGTACAAAATATTAGCAAAATTAATTCAAAAAAAAAAAAAAGCATTGAAAAACAACCCAAAGCATACGTTTAAAAATGGGATGAACCATCAGGGGGTACATGAACATGAAGAATTAAATTGTACATGTTTTGAGGAAACCGGAAGATAATCGCTGGATGGTTAGCTTGTCTTGGCCTGGACATGGGTTGTTTCTGATGTTTTTGTTTTTTGAGATTTTGATTTAATTAGCCGATAGTTTATGGAAATGGTTTTATTATTATTTTTATTTCTTTTTACATTATTATTTTTTTTTTTGGGTGGTGGGGGTTTGGGGGTTTGGGGGGGGGGGGGGGGTTTTAAATGAAAAAACCAATACTGGACAGAATTTTTAGTGACAAAAGGATTCGAATACGAATGTGATCTGAAGAAACTGGGGACTTTGTATCAAAGAAGAGAGGGCCCGTGTTGACCACGTGCTTCCACAGGAAACCCAATGCAGGTTCGTAAATGGTGTGACACGTCACACCCCATCCCCCCTTTTCCCCCAAAACAAAGGCTTGTATGCTGGGGTACGGATACATCGATAAAACACAGCACCTGATAAAAAGCCCCAAACATTAACCGTAGACAAATTTCGGCTACCTTAAGGTGGGACAAAACGATCCATATCCCAAAAAAACGTGCCCGGGGGGGACCCAAGAGTTCAACACAGAAACGAAAAAAAAAAAGTTTGAAAACGTGCAAGAATTCTGATTTTGATTTCACTAAATCTTTACACTACCTTTCGAAAAAATGACATTTAAAACATTTTTTAAAAATGCTTGGGAAAAGCAAGAAATACAAAAAAAAAATTTGATCGCCCTTCTTTTTTATCTCTCTCTCTCTCTTTCCCCCCCTCTCTCTCCTCTTCCCTCTCTCTCGCTCTCTCCTCCTCTTCTCTCCTCTCTCTTCTCTCTCTCTCTCTCCTCTTCTTCTCCTTCGTGGGGCAGATATTTACAAGCTGCTGAGTGCTTACCCCCTTCATCCAAAAAAAATTTGTTCAGTCAATCGTATACGTCCTCACTGCCTCCCCTTTTCACGTAGGCCTACTTGTGCAAAAAATTGGTGTCGAGGAACTAACAAGCAAGGAAAAGGGGAAAAGAGAAGAGAGAGAGGAGAGAGAGAGAAGAGAGAGAGAGAGAGAAGAGAGAGAGAGGAAATTTTAAATTCAACTTTCACGCTGATTAGCCATCATCTCCGACACACGTTCAAACCAAGTTCTATAAGTTTCCCCTCTGCTACATGCAATGTGCCTGTACTCTCGTTTTTCCCGTTCTCCACCGGTCTTTAAGAAAGTAAGGCAGACTTCACACAGCATGCCACTGCTGATCAAAATGATCAATATTTGGTTTGGGGGGGGGGGGGGGGGGGGGGGGGGGGGGGGGGGGGGGGGGGGGGGGGTGGTTTTCCTCTTGAAGGAAAAAGGGGGGCAAGATTTTTATAACAAAGTCATGCGCATTGGTGTTGGAAAGGTTTATTCTGGATGAAAAGGATTTAGCTTTTGGTAAAGCCCTTTTTGTTGCTTTAATGTTTATCAATTGTTGGTCTCCTGTCTCGCTCGCTCTCCTCTTCTCTGCTCTCTCTCATAGTGAATGTGTG
The DNA here is from genome assembly GCA_033310375.1 of Conus canariensis. NCBI lineage: Eukaryota > Metazoa > Mollusca > Gastropoda > Neogastropoda > Conidae > Conus > Conus canariensis. Next base: position 5,260 of record JAMYXO010008105.1, read on the forward strand.
TGTATGTTGAATTGTCTGTGTGGTGTGTGTGGTGTGGTGTATCGTGCTCGTGCGTCGTGTGTGTGTTTGGGTGTGGGTGTGGGGTGTTGTGTGTGCGTGGTCGCGCACGCGCACGCGCAAGCATTTCCCTCCATGCATGTAAATGTCAAATTTTTAAAGGCAGAATTTTTAAGCTTGACGACGTTTCAAGGGCTTTTCACCGGATGGAACATCGTCTCTTGGGACGGCTTAAAAAATTGCTGATGTCATCCCTGAAAGTCTTTTCCGGCTGATATAAATCAGGAAATCTGAACGGCCTCGAGCGGCGTTTTTTCTTTCTTTCAAATTTTTCGCAAAAACCCTTTCCCCCCCCCCCCCACCCCCCTTCTTCCCCCCCCCCCCCCCCCCCCCTACCCAGGATTGAAAAGAAAAAAAAAAGGAAAAAAAAGAAAAAGTTTCAGGCTGCCCCCCGCTCCCAAAAAGGGGTGCGACGAGTCAGCGTGTGCAGGGATTTTACGCCTTTCATATTTTTCCCTCATTTTGACGTTGCATTTAAATGGGAGAGCCCCCGCTAAAAAAATGATTAGCTTTTTAACTTGTCTGTCTCCTTCCCCGCCTTAGTGCGTGCGTGGGGGTCGGGTGCTGCGTGCGGCGTGTGTTGGTTTTGTGTGTGTGTGTTTGGGGGTGTGTTGTGGTGCGTCGTGCGGAGTGTGTTGTATGTTGGGGGTGTTGGTGTGTGTTGGGGTTTTGTGTGTGTGTGTGTTGGTGTGTGTGTGCGAGTGCCGGCCCGCTTCGAAAGTAGACCTAAAAATTGGGCAAGAGTGAGATGGCAGGGGGGGTGGTTTGGGGGTGGGCGAGGGCACGGGGAAAAAGAAGAGGGGAAAAGGGAGAAAAGGAAAGGTTAAGAGGCTGGGAAAAATCAAAGGTTAAAAAACAGCGCATTGCAGAACTTGCAATAGCTTTGAAAATACCCCAACTACCAAAGAAAAGACAAAAAGAAGAAAAAGAAGAAGAAGAAAAGAAAAAAAGAAGAAGAAGAAGAAAAAGAGGAGGAGGAAAGGGGGGGAGGAAGAAGAAAAGAAAAAGAAGAAGAAAAGAAAAAGGGAAAAAGAAAAAAACGAAAGAAAAAAAAAAAGGAAAAAAAAAAAAGAAGGAAAAGGAGGGGGGGGGGAAAAAGGGGGGGGGGGGGGGAAAAAAAAAAAAAAAAAAAAGGGCTCGTTGCAGGCACTCTTTAAAAATCCAAAATGTATAGCTTAAAAACCTAGTAAAATCATCATTCAACAAACCGAAACCCCCCTTGACATTTCAAAGCAGGTAAATGTAATTAGTCGCTTAAAAAAAACCCCAAGACAGAAAAAAGTAAAATAAAACTTTTCGTTAAAAAAATCCACATACATACAAAGGATAAATTTACTCCAATTAAAAGATCAGAGGGACTGTCGCAATTGAAAACCTGAAAGAATCAGTCACCCCAAATCCATTACCAAAACCGGGGAAAACAAAAGCATTTAAAACCTAATATTTGTAATTCCCCGCAATTTTTCAAACCAAGGGACCTAAAAAAACCCTTGAAACACGTAAACAAAGTAAAATTTGCGTTAATGTAACCAAAAAACAGAAACCATCAAAAAGTTTTTTGATACATGTGAAATGTACAACTGACAAAACCAAGATACCAAAAGATTTGAAAAACTAGAAAATGTTGTTACAAAAACGCAATTGCAAAAAACCTAGAAACACAAGAGCATTAAACATCCAAAAAGATATTTGTCATCGGGATTAAAAAAAGAAAAAAAAAAAAAAAAAAAAAAAAAAAAAAAAAAAAAAAAAAAAAACAAAAAAAAAAAAAAAAAAAAAAAAAAAAGAGGGCACAGAGAATTCATAAAACTAGCTTAAATTTTAATCACTGAAAATTAACCAAACCCACAGATACCATGCACTGAATAAATGCAAATTTCTTTATTCACAGTTAGAAAAACAAAACAGAGACATAAACACTGAAACCCTAAAAAATTTAAAAAACAAAAAAAAACAAAACTTAGATGCTAAACATTTTCAAAAACCCCAGATAGAAAATGTAATTACCTAAAACAACAAAACCAAGGGCTCTTAAACATTGAAAATCCAGTAAAAAGCAATCACTTGCAACTAAAAAGAAAAAAAAACAACAAACGAAAAAAAATACAGTCAACCCAACCAAAAACCAAAAAATTAGAGCAACCCCACTTGCCACCCCGAAATATTCGAGGTGTGCACAACAAAGTAACCAGGGGCTGGGGGGTGGGGGATTCGGACATGGTGGGAGGGGGTTTGGAAGATGGGGCAGGGAATGTAGAAGGGCGGGGAATGGTGGAGGGGGAAACATACGCTATGATCAACGCGATGATTGAACGAAGTTGTCGAAAAAAGCATTGGCAAAAAACTTCATAAAATGTTAGAAGAGGGTAAAGAAAACATGAAATTTTTCAGACTGGGGGAGGGGTTGCAACGTGTGAACCCTTTCAAACATGAAATTGTTGAACTTGATGTTGTCATTTATTGTCTTTGACTGCACACCACACTAAACAAAAGGATCTATGACACCTTTGCCTTCATGCTGAAAATTGGTTTACTGCGTCAACAACGCTAGAGATAACGATCCGATGTCTGTCTGGCTGTCCACCTGTGTGTCTGTCTCCGCACCTCTGTCGTCGTCGCTCTCTGCATTGGTGGTTTCGTGTGTGTGTGTGTTTTGTGTGGTGTTGTGGTGTGTGTGTGTGTGGGAGGAGAGAGAGAGAGAGAGAGAGAGAGGGGAGAGAGAGAGAGAGGGGAAGACTCAATTACTGCGTCTGTGCCTTTCCCTGTGTGACAATTTAAAAGCATTCTAACCGACAAAGTTTGCGGACCACAGACTTTCCACCCTGACGACCCATGAAAAGTAGCTTGTACCTAATGCTCTATCGTTTTTTACCATAGGGGCCAAAACGTCGCTGCATCACGTCTGAAAAAAAAAATTGGCCAAATTGGTAAGCTTGGCATGCCCCCGGGCGGGTTTCCACCCCAAATCTTTTCGACCTCCCGTCACGTTCCCACCATTCCATCCTCGTCCCCCTGCTTTTTAACACCGTGCAGCTTCCTGCCTTTTCTTTTCCCTTTTGTGGCTAAATGGAGGGACATTACGATGTTCCGGTACACATGCCCCAGTGAAACTTCATGTTCTTGGCATCATTGGGGTCTGCTTCCTCTCTGGGGTTTTGGTAACCAAAACGTGATGATACCATTTGAATTCCCTGCTGAGGTATTTGGTAAAGCATAGACCCGTTTCCCCTTTGCGTCAACGGGAACCTTTTTTCAAGTTCCGGTTAAAGTTCCACGGGCTGATGTTTTTGGGGGGCATTGAAATGTTAAAAATTCACCATGCCCATGCCAATCAGTAGGAAGACAAACCCACCCCTGTCCTTTTTCCCGCCTCAGTCTTCCCCCTGAAACTAAATCAAAAAAACCCATTTTAACTCTGGGGGGGCCAAGCTTTGGTTTTCAAAGCCAAAAAAAGTCGACCCCCATAGGGGGTTTCGAAAACTCCCCCAACCGCCATTTCAAAAAACCAAGTGCCTACAAAAACTGACTTTGGGGGGGCCGCTCTCTTTTTTCTAAATCAGCTGCACTTGGGTTTTTGTTAAGTCCTTTTTGAAAGTGTCCTGCAATATCTTAAGGGGGGCTGCAAACCGGGGGAAACCCATTTCATTTTTCTAAAAGAAAAACTTTGAACTTTTTTTTTGCCACCCCCGGTTGTTATTGGGTATTCTTAAGTTGTTATTCTATCTTTTTATTCTTATTGCTGACCCCTCTTCTCTCTCTCTCCCCCTCCTCTCTCTCCCCCTCTCAACCCAACTATTCTTTTGAGAGGGTTGTGCTCATGCGTGACATGAGTGTGTGGTGTGGGTTTTTTGTTTGTTGGTGTGTTGGTGGTGGGTGTGTGTGGGTGTGTCATGCAAAAATAAATTTAGTAACAAAAACCTCAATACTCACATAGTCACAACCCGCACACATATCATAAATGGAAAAATGCAATCAATCATGCCCACAACACAACACAACACACACAACACAACACAACACACACACCACACCCCCAAAACCCAAAACCACAAACAGCACACAAAGGCATGCCCGCGCGCACCACACACACCCACCCACACACACACACACACAAGAGTGCCCTGAAAAAAACAACAATATGTTACGAACGAACAGTTTTTTCACCAGAACCCCCTGTTCAGCCGAAATTTTTGCAAACTTTAAATTTAAAACCCTTGAATCACAATAAAAAACGAACATACCCCGGGAATTTGTCCCTTTGATGCTTGGCAAAATTTGCAGACGTAATTATACCATTAAGTTCAAAAAAAAACCTGACAAAGACGGGGGAAATGTAAATTTCGAAAAAAAAGAGAAAATGCAAAAGAAAAAATTTCGCGCGGGGCCGCCCGTGTAGTATGAGCGTGGTTTTGGGGGTGTGTGTTGTGTTTGGGTTTTGTGTGTGGTGTGTGTGTGTGTGTGTGTGTAAGTGCATTTGCGGGTTTGGTGGGGAGAGCAGAAGATCAAAAAGGGGGGGAAGACCGATATGCCTCGGTTACTTTGCAAGCTTTTGCCAAACGGTCACCGTTCCGGGTTTTGTGACGAAGGGTGCGTGTTTTACGTATAGAATGTGGGGGAAAATCGGGTTCCATCCATTTTCTGTTTTCCCCCCTTTCGTGAATTCAGTGAATCCTTCAAATCGAGCCTTCAGTGCCAGTTCAATCTTTTCCCGGTGACTGAAACGTTCTGTTTTGTCTACCGTTTTTTATTATTTATTTATTTTTTTTTTTTTTTGGGGGGGGAGGGGGGGTGGGGGCGTCCTGGGCTGCGGATGGGCGACCACTGGGGGAAAGTCTTTTAAAACCCAGCTTTATACACCTTCCTTGTTTTTTTTTTCCCGTTGCCATTGTTTATTGCGCTGGGACAACCTCCGGGTTTTCCGCGCATACCCCCTCAATTTACCCTAAAACCCCCCTCATCCTCCAACCCACCCGGAGGTTTTTCTCCACTTCCCTTTTTACCCTCTTTTTACCTCCCCCTTCCCCCCTCCTCCTTCACTTCAGGGGTGGGTAAAGTATTTTCTTCTGGCACTGAAAAGGGGTTATGGATGGGCGACCTCTGACCCCGCTATTTTTCCCGTTGCAAAAAAAGAATTTTGCGGGTTGCTGGGGATAATGAACGCGGAAAAACCAAGATTGGATTTTTCGACCAGACTTTTCTTTCGATCAACGCAAAAACAAAGCAGCGGGGGCCCCCACAGCAAACGGGGGTTTTTTGGGTGGCTTCTACTTTAAGGAATTGTTTTTTTTGTTCAGTGGGGCGACCTGGTTCCATTTGCCGTAGAACATTTTTTCAGGTTTAATTTTTTTTTTTATAATTTTTATTTTTTTCTGTTTTTTTTTTTCCTTTTGTTTTAAATAGTTTTCGTTTTTTTTATGTTTGTTTGGGGGGGGGTCTTCTCCTAATAGGCCCCCGGATGGGGGGGAATTTTATGGGCAACTTTTCTTTCTAATATATAAATATAGTATATGCTGATCCCCCCCCTATTTCTTTATTCAAGACATAAGACAAGCTTTGTTTTTTAATTGAATATTTTAATATTTTTTTTTAAACATATGTGTTGTGCGTGCGCGGGGGGCGGGGGGGTGTTGTGAGTGCGTGTTTTGCGTGTATTGTGTGGTGGTTTTGTGTGGGGGGGGCGCGCGGCCCGGTGGGTTTGGGGGGTGGAAGCGCGCGCGCTTCTGCTAAAAATTTTTTGGTGTTAAGCTTTTAAAGGCATTCCCTTAGGGGTTTTCCCCCCAGAAAATTTTAGAGGGATGTAATTTTCCCCGGGTTGTTCTTTCCCCTTCTCCCCCCCGCCCCCCCCCCCCCCCCCCCCGGGGGCCTTTATTTCTTGGAAAAACCCCCAAAAAATTTTAAAAAATGGCCGGGATTTAAAAAACCCCAAAAAAGGGGGGC
>JAMYXO010008106.1:0-11252 GCA_033310375.1 Conus canariensis
TGCCTTCAGACGCCCACCCATCCAAAAGCTGCGGGTTCGAATCCCGGCCGAGCAAAGAAAAAAATGTGAAGAAAAAAATGTGAAGAATATAGTTAGTTAGTTAAGTAATAAGTAAAGTAGTTAATTAGTTAGGTAGTTAGTTAGCTATTTAATTAGTTACTTAGTTAATCAGAATAATTTTTTTTTTTTTTTTTGGCTTCTACCAGACTACAAGTAGTAAAGAGCCTCTTTGTGTCTGTCTCTAACTTTGTAATTGTCTTTTTTTTCATGGAAAAAATGTGTTTTATACATACATATATAAGAAAATGATATAAATAAATGAATAGAGTACAAAAAGCAAAAAAGTGATGTAAATAGGAAGATAAAGAAAGAAATAAGAACGAAATTTAAGACAGGGAAGATTGATGTGCCATGAAGAAGTTATGAGAAGATGATTATAAATTCAGAATAATAGAACTAACTAACTCACTAATTAAGTAATTAATCAATTCTTTTTTCACTTACCCACCGTGCAGACTTCAGGGTTTTGTTTTCCATTTCGTTTATCTCTCTTGCTCTTTTGGTTCTTTTCCTTCCCTCCCTCCTTCCTTCCAACCTCCTTTCCTTCTTCCTTCCTTCCCCTTCCTTCCTTCCTTCCTTCCTTCCTTTCTTTCTTTCTTTCTTTCTCTCTTTCTTTCTTCTTCCGTTGTTTCATTATTTTCTGTAGTGGTATAATTGTGAAAACGTCTATGTTAACCTCAATGAAGTTTTATAATTCACCCAAATATTCATAGTATATCAAATATTGCTTGTTTTTTTTCTCTCATTTATTTATTTACTTATATACTTATTTACCTATTTATCTTTTTCTTCACATATTTCTTTATTACTTCTTTATTTATTAAGGCATTTATTTAGTTATGTAGGTATTAATTTGCATACGTATTCAATTTGTGATTTTTCAGACAGACAGACAGACAGACAGACAGAAGAAGAGAGAGAGAGAGAGAGAGAGAGAGAGAGAGAGAGGGAGGGAGGAGGGAGGGAGAGGGAGGGAGGGCGGGATAATACGAATGCCAGTACTTTAATATGGTTTAGGCTATTAAGGCCCATTCACAAAAAACGGACTATGGAGGAATGGGATGTGGGAACGGGGTAGGGGTGAGGGCTGGGGGGAAATGAAGTGAGGAGGGAGGCAGATATACGAAACTTATGTGGAAACAACCTTGTACAACTGGCCTTTACAATCGTTCATCGTGACATGGATCCCACATCGTGGTATTAAACATATTTGTAACTAATCCTTGGACTGTCAATCACACATAGTAATAGTCCATTTCACAACTTTGCAACACAACAGTCACGATGGGTCCTAGTGAGGATTTCCTTTCACAACATCTTTGCTCCCAGTAGAAGTGATGTGTTGAACTTGGCCACAAACATGGAGGAGATTGACCAAGGTCTTCCCTCTTTCCACAATAGTTGCCATTATTTGTGTGTGAATGTTTTGTTGACAAGATTCTGTGTGCTGCTGCACATCAGCTTCTGTAGTAAGCTAGGTGCTGTCTGTGCCACATATGCTTGATGTTCTAACATTAGTTTTGTGCTCTGTGTTGGGTAAATGCATCGATTTTGAATCACGCTCGGTTGTATTATTTCCTGTTCATAGCCTTCAGTATATTTACACTAACAGTCATATGCAAATCTGTTTTTGCTACGCACTTTTTCTCAGAGTCATGGCACACTATCAGTAACTGTGTATTGGCGCCACACAGTTTCATGTTGATTTGCTGTTCATTGTTTTGAGTGTCATACAAAGACTGAGAAACAGAAGCAGGCAAACGATGATCATAGTCAGCTACAAATTTATCAGTATAAACAATTTTGTCACTGTCAGCATCAGCACCATAGAACAAACTGGGCAGAGTTGGCAAAAATAAACCAGATGGAGATGTAAAGGCTGCCTTGCCTACCCTTGGCTTCTTCTGTGTTTCACAGTGTTATCGCTGTTTAGCTGGACGGGGCACTTTCTGTGATACACAGCATGGACGCTGTGGTAGTAACGTGACAGGGAATAATCAGTTATAGTATTGAACCTCAGGACGACGACAATGTGGTTTCCTTTGCCTTCAGTTTTGAACAGGGATAGCGTCATGTTCTGCAGTGCTGAGTTCAGCATACTTTATAAAGTTGCCGGGAGACTCCTAACAGGCATACAAACAGACTTGTGTAGGAAACAAGTGAATATTTGAACTAGCTGCTGGTTAGAGAGGAACAAAAGTGAACTTCATAAGGCATAAATTTCTCAATATACAGTAGGTGTCTCTTAGCAGTGGGGTAAGACATCCGTCTGAAAAGGCATGCCTTCAGACGCCCACCCATCCAAAAGCTGCGGGTTCGAATCCCGGCCGAGCAAAGAAAAAATGTGAAGAAAAAAATGTGAAGAATAGTTAGTTAGTTAAGTAATAAGTAAAGTAGTTAATTAGTTAGGTAGTTAGTTAGCTATTTAATTAGTTACTTAGTTAATCAGAATAAATTTTTTTTTTTTTTTTTTGGCTTCTACCAGACTACAAGTAGTAAAGAGCCTCTTTGTGTCTGTCTCTAACTTTGTAATTGTCTTTTTTTTCATGGAAAAAATGTGTATATACATACATATATAAGAAAATGATATAAATAAATGAATAGAGTACAAAAAGCAAAAAAGTGATGTAAATAGGAAGATAAAGAAAGAAATAAGAACGAAATTTAAGACAGGGAAGATTGATGTGCCATGAAGAAGTTATGAGAAGATGATTATAAATTCAGAATAATAGAACTAACTAACTCACTAATTAAGTAATTAATCAATTCTTTTTTCACTTACCCACCGTGCAGACTTCAGGGTTTTGTTTTCCATTTCGTTTATCTCTCTTGCTCTTTTGGTTCTTTTCCTTCCCTCCCTCCTTCCTTCCAACCTCCTTTCTTCCTTCCTTTCCTTCCTTCCTTCCTTCCTTCTTCCTTCCTTCCTTTCTTTCTTTCTTTCTTCTCTTCTTCTTCTTCTTCCGTTTTTCATTATTTTCTGTAGTGGTATAATTGTGAAAACGTCTATGTTAACCTCAATGAAGTTTTACTAATTCACCCAAATATTCATAGTATATCAAATATTGCTTGTTTTTTTCTCTCATTTATTTATTTACTTATATACTTATTTACCTATTTATCTTTTTCTTCACATATTTCTTTATTACTTCTTTATTATTAAGGCATTTATTTAGTTATGTAGGTATTAATTTGCATACGTATTCAATTTGTGATTTTTCAGACAGACAGCAGACAGACGACAGACAGGACAGACGCATGAGAAGAGAGAGAGAGAGAGAGAGAGAGAGAGAAGAGAGGAGAGAGGAGGGAGGGAGGGAGAGGGAGGGAGGGCGGGATAATACGAATGCCAGTACTTTAATATGGTTTAGGCTATTAAGGCCCATTCACAAAAAACGGACTATGGAGGAATGGGATGTGGAAGGATGGGTAGGGGTGAGGGCTGGGGGAAATGAAGTGAGGAGGGAGGCAGATTACGAAACTTATGTGGAAACAACCTTGTACAACTGGCCTTTACAATCGTTCATCGTGACATGGATCCCACATCGTGGTATTAAACATATTTGTAACTAATCCTTGGACTGTCAATCACACATAGTAATAGTCCATTTCACAACTTTGCAACAAACAGTCACGATGGGTCCTAGTGAGGATTTCCTTTCACAACATCTTTGCTCCCAGTAGAAGTGATGTGTTGAACTTGGCCACAAACATGGAGGAGATTGACCAAGGTCTTCCCTCTTTCCACAATAGTTGCCATTATTTGTGTGTGAATGTTTTGTTGACAAGATTCTGTGTGCTGCTGCACATCAGCTTCTGTAGTAAGCTAGGTGCTGTCTGTGCCACATATGCTTGATGTTCTAACATTAGTTTTGTGCTCTGTGTTGGGTAAATGCATCGATTTTGAATCACGCTCGGTTGTATTATTTCCTGTTCATAGCCTTCAGTATATTTACACTAACAGTCATATGCAAATCTGTTTTTGCTACGCACTTTTTCTCAGAGTCATGGCACACTATCAGTAACTGTGTATTGGCGCCACACAGTTTCATGTTGATTTGCTGTTCATTGTTTTGAGTGTCATACAAAGACTGAGAAACAGAAGCAGGCAAACGATGATCATAGTCAGCTACAAATTTATCAGTATAAACAATTTTGTCACTGTCAGCTCAGCACCATAGAACAAACTGGGCAGAGTTGGCAAAAATAAACCAGATGGAGATGTAAAGGCTGCCTTGCCTACCCTTGGCTTCTTCTGTGTTTCACAGTGTTATCGCTGTTTAGCTGGACGGGGCACTTTCTGTGATACACAGCATGGACGGTAGTAGATAAGTGATAACGTGACAGGGAATATCAGTTATAGTATTGAACTCAGGACGACGACAATGTGGTTTCCTTTGCCTTCAGTTTTGAACAGGGATAGCGTCATGTTCTGCAGTGCTGAGTTCAGCATACTTTATAAAGTTGCCGGGAGACTCCTAACAGGCATACAAACAGACTTGTGTAGGAAACAGTGAATATTTGAACTAGCTGCTGGTTAGAGAGGAACAAAGTGAACTTCATAAGCATAAATTTCTCAATATACAGTAGGGTCTCTTAGCAGTGGGGTAAGACATCCGTCTGAAAAGGCATGCCTTCAGACGCCACCATCCAAAAGCTGCGGGTTCGAATCCGGCCGAGCAAGAAAAATGTGAAGAAAAAATGTGAAGAATAGTTAGTTAGTTAGTAATAAGTAAGTAGTTAATTAGTTAGGTAGTAGTTAGCTATTTATTAGTTTTAGTTAATCAGATAATTTTTTTTTTTTTTTTGGCTTCTACCAGACTACAAGTAGTAAAGAGCTCTTTGTTCTGTCTCTAACTTTGTAATTGTCTTTTTTCATGGAAAATGTGTATATACATACTATATAGAAATGTATAATAATGAATAGAGTACAAAAAGCAAAAGTGATGTAAATAGAAGATAAAGAAGAAATAAGAACGAAATTAAGACAGGAAGATGATGTGCCATGAAGAACGTTATGAGAAGATGATTATAAATTTAGAATGATATAGTGAACTAACTAACTCACTAATTAAGTAATTAATCAATTCTTTTTTCACTTACCCACCGTGCAGACTTCAGGGTTTTGTTTTCCATTTCGTTTATCTCTCTTGCTCTTTTGGTTCTTTTCCTTCCCTCCCTCCTTCCTTCCAACCTCCTTTCCTTCCTTCCTTCCTTCCTTCCTTCCTTCCTTCCTTCCTTTCTTCCTTTCTTTCTTTCTCTCTTTCTTTCTTCTTCCGTTGTTTCATTATTTTCTGTAGTGGTATAATTGTGAAAACGTCTATGTTAACCTCAATGAAGTTTTAATAATTCACCCAAATATTCATAGTATATCAAATATTGCTTGTTTTTTTTCTCATTTATTTATTTACTTATATACTTATTTACCTATTTATCTTTTTCTTCACATATTTCTTTATTACTTCTTTATTTATTAAGGCATTTATTTAGTTATGTAGGTATTAATTTGCATACGTATTCAATTTGTGATTTTTCAGACAGACAGACAGACAGAGAGAGAGAGAGAGAGGAGAGAGAGAGAGAGAGAGAGAGAGAGAGAGAGAGAGGGAGGGAGGGAGGGAGAGGGAGGGAGGGCGGGATAATACGAATGCCAGTACTTTAATATGGTTTAGGCTATTAAGGCCCATTCACAAAAAACGGACTATGGAGGAATGGGATGTGGGAACGGGGTAGGGGTGAGGGCTGGGGGGAAATGAAGTGAGGAGGGAGGCAGATATACGAAACTTATGTGGAAACAACCTTGTACAACTGGCCTTTACAATCGTTCATCGTGACATGGATCCCACATCGTGGTATTAAACATATTTGTAACTAATCCTTGGACTGTCAATCACACTAGTAATAGTCCATTTCACAACTTTGCAACACAACAGTCACGATGGGTCCTAGTGAGGATTTCCTTTCACAACATCTTTGCTCCAGTAGAAGTGATGTGTTGAACTTGGCCACAAACATGGAGGAGATTGACCAAGGTCTTCCCTCTTTCCACAATAGTTGCCATTATTTGTGTGTGAATGTTTTGTTGACAAGATTCTGTGTGCTGCTGCACATCAGCTTCTGTAGTAAGCTAGGTGCTGTCTGTGCCACATATGCTTGATGTTCTAACATTAGTTTTGTGCTCTGTGTTGGGTAAATGCATCGATTTTGAATCACGCTCGGTTGTATTATTTCCTGTTCATAGCCTTCAGTATATTTACACTAACAGTCATATGCAAATCTGTTTTTGCTACGCACTTTTTCTCAGAGTCATGGCACCACTATCAGTAACTGTGTATTGGCGCCACACAGTTTCATGTTGATTTGCTGTTCATTGTTTTGAGTGTCATACAAAGACTGAGAAACAGAAGCAGGCAAACGATGATCATAGTCAGCTACAAATTTATCAGTATAAACAATTTTGTCACTGTCAGCATCAGCACCATAGAACAAACTGGGCAGAGTTGGCAAAAATAAACCAGATGGAGATGTAAAGGCTGCCTTGCCTACCCTTGGCTTCTTCTGTGTTTCACAGTGTTATCGCTGTTTAGCTGGACGGGGCACTTTCTGTGATACACAGCATGGACGCTGTGGTAGTAACGTGACAGGGAATAATCAGTTATAGTATTGAACCTCAGGACGACGACAATGTGGTTTCCTTTGCCTTCAGTTTTGAACAGGGATAGCGTCATGTTCTGCAGTGCTGAGTTCAGCATACTTTATAAAGTTGCCGGGAGACTCCTAACAGGCATACAAACAGACTTGTGTAGGAAACAAGTGAATATTTGAACTAGCTGCTGGTTAGAGGAGGAACAAAAGTGAACTTCATAAGGCATAAATTTCTCAATATACAGTAGGTGTCTCTTAGCAGTGGGGTAAGACATCCGTCTGAAAAGGCATGCCTTCAGACGCCCACCCATCCAAAAGCTGCGGGTTCGAATCCCGGCCGAGCAAAGAAAAAAATGTGAAGAAAAAAATGTGAAGAATAGTTAGTTAGTTAAGTAATAAGTAAAGTAGTTAATTATTTTAGGTAGTTAGTTAGCTATTTAATTAGTTACTTAGTTAATCAGAATAAATTTTTTTTTTTTTTTTTTTTGGGCTTTACCAGACTACAAGTAGTAAAGAGCCTCTTTGTGTCTGTCTCTAACTTTGTAATTGTCTTTTTTTTCATGGAAAAAATGTGTATATACATACATATATAAGAAAATGAATATAAATAAATGAATAGAGTACAAAAAGCAAAAAAGTGATGTAAATAGGAAGATAAAGAAAGAAATAAGAACGAAATTTAAGACAGGGAAGATTGATGTGCCATGAAGAAGTTATGAGAAGATGATTATAAATTCAGAATAATAGAACTAACTAACTCACTAATTAAGTAATTAATCAATTCTTTTTTCACTTACCCACCGTGCAGACTTCAGGGTTTTGTTTTCCATTTCGTTTATCTCTCTTGCTCTTTTGGTTCTTTTCCTTCCCTCCCTCCTTCCTTCCAACCTCCTTTCCTTCCTTCCTTCCTTCCTTCCTTCCTTCCTTCCTTCCTTCCTTCCTTTCTTTCTTTCTTTCTTCTTTCTCTCTTCTTTCTTCTTCCGTTGTTTCATTATTTTCTGTAGTGGTATAATTGTGAAAACGTCTATGTTAACCTCAATGAAGTTTTAATAATTCACCCAAATATTCATAGTATATCAAATATTGCTTGTTTTTTTCTCTCATTTATTTATTTACTTATATACTTATTTACCTATTTATCTTTTTCTTCACATATTTCTTTATTACTTCTTTATTTATTAAGGCATTTATTTAGTTATGTAGGTATTAATTTGCATACGTATTCAATTTGTGATTTTTCAGACAGACAGACAGACAGACAGACAGACAGAAGAAGAAGAGAGAGAGAGAGAGAGAGAGAGAGGAGGGAGGGAGGGAGGGAGAGGGAGGGAGGGCGGGATAATACGAATGCCAGTACTTTAATATGGTTTAGGCTATTAAGGCCCATTCACAAAAAACGGACTATGGAGGAATGGGATGTGGGAACGGGGTAGGGGTGAGGGCTGGGGGGAAATGAAGTGAGGAGGGAGGCAGATATACGAAACTTATGTGGAAACAACCTTGTACAACTGGCCTTTACAATCGTTCATCGTGACATGGATCCCACATCGTGGTATTAAACATATTTGTAACTAATCCTTGGACTGTCAATCACACATAGTAATAGTCCATTTCACAACTTTGCAACACAACAGTCACGATGGGTCCTAGTGAGGATTTCCTTTCACAACATCTTTGCTCCCAGTAGAAGTGATGTGTTGAACTTGGCCACAAACATGGAGGAGATTGACCAAGGTCTTCCCTCTTTCCACAATAGTTGCCATTATTTGTGTGTGAATGTTTTGTTGACAAGATTCTGTGTGCTGCTGCACATCAGCTTCTGTAGTAAGCTAGGTGCTGTCTGTGCCACATATGCTTGATGTTCTAACATTAGTTTTGTGCTCTGTGTTGGGTAAATGCATCGATTTTGAATCACGCTCGGTTGTATTATTTCCTGTTCATAGCCTTCAGTATATTTACACTAACAGTCATATGCAAATCTGTTTTTGCTACGCACTTTTTCTCAGAGTCATGGCACACTATCAGTAACTGTGTATTGGCGCCACACAGTTTCATGTTGATTTGCTGTTCATTGTTTTGAGTGTCATACAAAGACTGAGAAACAGAAGCAGGCAAACGATGATCATAGTCAGCTACAAATTTATCAGTATAAACAATTTTGTCACTGTCAGCATCAGCACCATAGAACAAACTGGGCAGAGTTGGCAAAAATAAACCAGATGGAGATGTAAAGGCTGCCTTGCCTACCCTTGGCTTCTTCTGTGTTTCACAGTGTTATCGCTGTTTAGCTGGACGGGGCACTTTCTGTGATACACAGCATGGACGCTGTGGTATGTAACGTGACAGGGAATAATCAGTTATAGTATTGAACCTCAGGACGACGACAATGTGGTTTCCTTTGCCTTCAGTTTTGAACAGGGATAGCGTCATGTTCTGCAGTGCTGAGTTCAGCATACTTTATAAAGTTGCCGGGAGACTCCTAACAGGCATACAAACAGACTTGTGTAGGAAACAAGTGAATATTTGAACTAGCTGCTGGTTAGAGAGGAACAAAAGTGAACTTCATAAGGCATAAATTTCTCAATATACAGTAGGTGTCTCTTAGCAGTGGGGTAAGACATCCGTCTGAAAAGGCATGCCTTCAGACGCCCACCCATCCAAAAGCTGCGGGTTCGAATCCCGGCCGAGCAAAGAAAAAAATGTGAAGAAAAAAAATGTGAAGAATAGTTAGTTAGTTAAGTAATAAGTAAAGTAGTTAATTAGTTAGGTAGTTAGTTAGCTATTTAATTAGTTACTTAGTTAATCAGAATAAATTTTATATTTTTTTTTTTTGGCTTCTACCAGACTACAAGTAGTAAAGAGCCTCTTTGTGTCTGTCTCTAACTTTGTAATTGTCTTTTTTTCATGGAAAAAATGTGTATATACATACATATATAAGAAAATGATATAAATAAATGAATAGAGTACAAAAAGCAAAAAGTGATGTAAATAGGAAGATAAAGAAAGAAATAAGAACGAAATTTAAGACAGGGAAGATTGATGTGCCATGAAGAAGTTATGAGAAGATGATTATAAATTCAGAATAATAGAACTAACTAACTCACTAATTAAGTAATTAATCAATTCTTTTTTCACTTACCCACCGTGCAGACTTCAGGGTTTTGTTTTCCATTTCGTTTATCTCTCTTGCTCTTTTGGTTCTTTTCCTTCCCTCCCTCCTTCCTTCCAACCTCCTTTCCTTCCTTCCTTCCTTCTTCCTTCCTTCCTTCTCTTTCTTTCTTTCTTTCTTTCTCTCTTTCTTTCTTCTTCCGTTGTTTCATTATTTTCTGTAGTGGTATAATTGTGAAAACGTCTATGTTAACCTCAATGAAGTTTTACTAATTCACCCAAATATTCATAGTATATCAAATATTGCTTGTTTTTTTTCTCATTTATTTATTTACTTATATACTTATTTACCTATTTATCTTTTTCTTCACATATTTCTTTATTACTTCTTTATTTATTAAGGCATTTATTTAGTTATGTAGGTATTAATTTGCATACGTATTCAATTTGTGATTTTTCAGACAGACAGACAGACAGACAGACAGAAGAGAGAGAGAGAGAGAGAGAGAGAGAGAGAGAGAGAGAGAGGGAGGGAGGGAGGGAGAGGGAGGGAGGGCGGGATAATACGAATGCCAGTACTTTAATATGGTTTAGGCTATTAAGGCCCATTCACAAAAAACGGACTATGGAGGAATGGGATGTGGGAACGGGGTAGGGGTGAGGGCTGGGGGGAAATGAAGTGAGGAGGGAGGCAGATATACGAAACTTATGTGGAAACAACCTTGTACAACTGGCCTTTACAATCGTTCATCGTGACATGGATCCCACATCGTGGTATTAAACATATTTGTAACTAATCCTTGGACTGTCAATCACACATAGTAATAGTCCATTTCACAACTTTGCAACACAACAGTCACGATGGGTCCTAGTGAGGATTTCCTTTCACAACATCTTTGCTCCCGGTAGAAGTGATGTGTTGAACTTGGCCACAAACATGGAGGAGATTGACCAAGGTCTTCCCTCTTTCCACAATAGTTGCCATTATTTGTGTGTGAATGTTTTGTTGACAAGATTCTGTGTGCTGCTGCACATCAGCTTCTGTAGTAAGCTAGGTGCTGTCTGTGCCACATATGCTTGATGTTCTAACATTAGTTTTGTGCTCTGTGTTGGGTAAATGCATCGATTTTGAATCACGCTCGGTTGTATTATTTCCTGTTCATAGCCTTCAGTATATTTACACTAACAGTCATATGCAAATCTGTTTTTGCTACGCACTTTTTCTCAGAGTCATGGCACACTATCAGTAACTGTGTATTGGCGCCACACAGTTTCATGTTGATTTGCTGTTCATTGTTTTGAGTGTCATACAAAGACTGAGAAACAGAAGCAGGCAAACGATGATCATAGTCAGCTACAAATTTATCAGTATAAACAATTTTGTCACTGTCAGCATCAGCACCATAGAACAAACTGGGCAGAGTTGGCAAAAATAAACCAGA
>JAMYXO010008107.1:0-11252 GCA_033310375.1 Conus canariensis
CCCATCATCAACCTGGATCAACCTAGGATACTTTAATGGACCTCGCATGTATATTTGTTGTAAAGCCACAGCCACAGCAGTTGAGCTTTTATCCGTTAAAGGCTCAGCGTCTTTATATCTTGAAGCCATGTCAACAACTGTAAGAGCATACTTAAACTTTTTTCTTCTAACTTTGTCATGTGGAAGATACAGCAAGTCCATCTGGTGGGTGTCATTAGGAACTGAGTTAACAAATCGAGGCCTTATTATTCTTTTTGGGGCAGGCAGATATATTTGCCAGATCGCTTGTTTTGAAAGCCAGTCTTTCGCTTCTGATTCAGACACCCTAGCAGCTTTACTCAGTTTATCAATAGCAGCCTTTCCTTTCCAATACCCTCCAGGAGAATAATATATTTTGTACTTTGTATCGTCCATAAGAGACTGTTTTTATTACATTTTTAACTATTGTTTTTAGATTGAATATGCAAGAAGAAAGATTGCCCCATAGCACCTATAATAAAGCCTATTTCTACCATTTTCTGATCCTCAGACGGTTCATAAAAGTCAGACAGTTCTGGCGGTGGCGATGTTAGAAACTTCTTTCCTGTCACTAAGTAATATTCATTCATTGCTTCATCAACGTCTGTAAATGTGTGCTCTGCATGTCCCTGCTCTCTTAACTTTTTATTAATAAAGTCTAAGTGAGCAATTCTCCTTTTCTCGTAAGCGTCTCTTGCCTTAGCTAAATCTTCCATTGCCTTGTTATGGCGTTCTCTCTCTTCATCAGACCGCAATTTACTAAACATATAATTGCTGCCAGAGAAAGCCAATGCATTAACAATAGCTCCCCCACCATCAGAACTATTCCAGACATCTTTTTTTATAAATGAATGAATTTTTTTATAAATCAATCTTTTTTAAATCAATCTTTTTTATAAATCATGAATCTTATCTATGCATTGATGTTTTCTGGGATAATCCCCTGTGCAACAAGAAAGTCTTTTGAGGCAATCCCCGCCGTTATTACAGCTATAACCTTAACAACATCCTCAATGTCTAACCTTCCTAGATCGGCCTGGCTTCATTTTAAACATGTTTTTTGCTAACATGCTATATCCTATACTAAGACTGCTGATTACAGCAGAGTGGTAAATCGTATTAATAATCTTTTTTTCGCTCATGTTTTTTATTAACTAAAAAAATAATTAAAATAATCATAATATGAAAGACTGTCTATGTGCTTTTTAATCAGATAATCTTTTGTTGCTAGAGCTAAAAATAAGGTTGTAACTAGTTTCGGCGAATCTTCTATCTTTCCCATGTTGGGCGGTTTTATTCTTAACAAACATTTTGCTAGGGTTGAATAAACTATAACACCAACAATGGGCACTGCATAATTAACCAGCGTTAAACTCATGGTTTTATTATTTTTATTGTTTTTTTAAAAAGAGTTTAAAAATGGATTGCGACGAGCTATTAAAGTGTGAGGAGGCGGCAGACCTCTGCCATAAAGAAAGATTATACTCGCTGGCTGCATGTGGGAAAAACCAGGCAGTATTTAGGCGTTGAACTAAGTATCGAACAGATTCAGCAATTGTCTACATCAGACGTTGAGAAGTATTACGCTAGGTACGAAGCACAGCTAGGATCAAAAATGGTTAGATCGGTGGGACAGACAATGATTAGTTTATATGCTAAGTTAGTAGGCAAGATAGCGCCGATTGATTCAGAAGAAGATTTAAAATATGACTTAACACAAGATCCGGTTTTAACCAAGTCCCTAGAATCTCTTGCATGTGACATGTATTATAGATTTGGGACGTTGTTATGTCCATTCATCATGGGATTAATTACTTTCAATCATATTAATTTCAATCATATTAATTTTAATCAGACTAAAAAAAATGAGCGAGCAGGAGAAGAAGACTCCACAGGAGCAGAATGTCCCACAGGCGATGTCCCACAAGTGAATTTACAGGCGAGTGCCCTCACAATGTGAGTGTCCCACAAGTGAGTGTCCCACAAGTGAGTAGTGTTACTAAAGCTAAAAGTGCTGGCCGTGTTGAGGCCGGTCGTAAACTAGCTGAATGGAACAGACTGCAAAAAGCAAACCAAGCAGCAAAACAAAAATTATTAGATAGTAATACAACATCAGCACCAGCACCGCCGCCGCCGCCACAACAACACAATCAAACTATAAGATGTATTATTATGTACTGGGGAGTATTGTTGTTGGTGGGGGGCTTTTAGCATACAAGCGCCTAAAGCTATACTTAGCAACAAAGTCACAAACCCCACAAAAACAGTTAAAAGAACCAGCTTCTGCAAAAAAAGTACAACCCCTGCTGTGACCCATTTTTAATAAATTAGTTTTTTTTAATGTGTTGTTAAGTACGGTTAAGTACTGGTTAAGTACAAGCTAAGTACTGGTTAAGTCAGTTATAACAAGTTAAGTGCAAGTTAAGTGCAAGTTAAGCGCAAGTTAAGTGCAAGTCATGTTAAGTACTAGTTAAGATCTTAAGTAAAGTACTAGTTAAGTACTAGTTAAGTTCTTAAGTAAAGTACTAGTTAAGTACAAGTTAAAGTACAAGTAAAGTTCTCCAGTGACCTATAGCGTATGAAAGCTCGGGATTAACGTAAGTTCGCTTGTTATTGTTAGAGACTAGTGACTTCTTATCAACAGCGGTTGTGTTTACTTGATAGAAGAGTAGAGCGCAGATTAACATTTGTGTGATGAAATACTTTGTTTTCAAAGAGAGCCTGCTTGTAGTTGCGTGACTTTTTTTTTTTGACAACTTCTTACTTACGCCCTTAGCTTCTTCATTACAGAGGTCTGGGTAGCAACGCTATACATCTTCGACCGCAGGCCAACATATTCTTGTATAACCATCCCATTAAGTTCATCCTTCATCTTTCCAATCACTTTCTTGTTCACAGTTGAATGTAAAGGCGAATCTTTTGGGTAGTCACATGTGTCGTACCACCCATCAGCTCCTTGGCTACCTCCGCCTCTAAATCCTTATAGAAGTCTTCAGTTGGGATGTCCATAATAAAACTATCAGTGTCTGTGTAAACGGCAATTTGATTCTGGGTACAACGGTTTAAAGTAGTCGTATAGAAATTCTAGCATCAATAACTTTGACAGCTCTAACACAGTAAACCCAATAAACACTGGCTTGTCCAACCTTCACATTCTGTTTCTTCATCATAACTCCAACCAGGCTATCACTAAACCGTCGAAAGTCTTGGTAGTTAGGTTTAGAGACCAGCTTAATTGCTTGTTTTTCTTTCGTAACTAATCTTACATCTTTACGATTGTGTACGTTTTCCATCGTCTTGCCAAAACAGCTGTTGTTCATTAGTTTAAAGAAGTCTTTTTCTGAAGCGTCAGTGGCCGCAGTCCTAAGATCGGTGTTCTTCATGATGTATGGTCTCATGAAAGGCCCTTGGTCGAAAGTAATTATTCGTGAACAGCCGTCAGCTTTAACCCGTGTCTTAAGTAAAATTGTAACAGCCTGTAATGACAAACGTACTTTCTCTTGTGCCGAAGATTAGGCACGAGTTTGGGTGGTTCTGTGGGACTCATCTTTAATTTTTCTGCGGCTAGAGGATAATCATTATGAGGGTCGTGCAACTCTACAGGATAATCTAAGTCCTACTTCTAAGATTAGTCCTATTGGATTATCGGGTGTAAGCTGTGATAGCATACTCAACACGGCAGTAACCTCATGAGGCCCGTTTATCATTTTAAAGTTTCTAATGGCAGTGTCTGGCTCATGGCCCACCCATACAGATTGTTGGCGTCTAAGTACATCAGATAGTTGGATGGTTTAGTTGGGTCATAATCGTCTAAATACTTGTTGTTGGCTCTGCGGTAAGGATGACAGGCCATGCTAATGCCTCCCTTAGCCCGTCTTCAATCATCTGGAGTGTATCCAGATCAGATATTAGGTCGATCTGAATGTTTGTAGACTTCAAGAATGCGTCCCAGGAGAGGCCCGGGGCAGAGATGTACTGTGACGAATCAGGCCGTAGTGTTTCATGCAAGTGGTCTGTAATTCTGAAAGACGTCTGCCAATAAACACACGTCGGCCATAAATATTGATCGTGATAGTCGCCCATCGTTTTGCAGTGTAATTCTGTCCAGGCTTTTGGCGTATTCATAGTCGGCGTCAGATATGCCCCGCCTCTAAGACGGCTGTAAAAATCGTCCTTATGTGGCAACGCTGGCCTCGTCAAAACCTCTCCCACGAGTCCATGTATTCATAAGGGTAAACGCCTTTACGGACTAAAGATGAGTCGAAATATTTTTTAGTTATTGGACAGTCTTGTAGAGATTCTGCAATTTATCTAAACTCCCCATCAGATGCTGGGCAGAAGTCATAGAAGGATAAACAGTCTACAGTAAAGGTCATGTACTTTTCTGATGACTGTGCAATACAGCTAACCTCTTACATTCAGAAGTTATTGCTTGCATGATAAAGTGCGAATCATAGCCTCTTAGGTTATGAAAGAAGATAGGCAGTTTCCATTTTTCGGGGTTAACCTTGAGTTGAAGATTGCAACTGTTGTGTGCTGCTCCCCTGAATTTACCAGTAATGTGATCATGGTCTCTTACAGTGTCACCTAATAACTTGCATTTGCATATCCAGCAGTGTGTGGCTGATTTATAACGCCTTTGGTCTTCAGGAGTCATCTTAATGCCTGAAAGGTTCAGCTGATTGGAGAGTTGATTGCGAAGGTGTTTCATCTGCTCCAAAAATCGATAGCTGCGTGGGCCTCTGTAAATCTCTGGTTCTGTGTGTCCGCCATCTGACCTAACAGCAACAAATGCATAAGAACAGATCTGATGGCGGGATAATAAGGTTGTTTTTTGTTCTTGCTGAGGGCTGTAGTACTGCGGTAAGATCGCTTCAAAGTCAGCATAGACTACGTATGGCCTCATCTGCATTTTGTGTACATTCTTAAAACTAACTTTAGACCCGGGTGGGGGCGTAAGAAGTTCGGTTTACAGTCTACAAAACTTTTACAATGTTTCTTATGTTCAGCAGCTGCTTCTATAGTTGGGACCCTAACCAAACACCTTCTACAAAGCTCTTGTTTAGATTCGTGCTTTGTAGTATAAGCCAGAAGTCTGCTAATTGATCTGATTAATACATAATGGCTCTTGGAACCGTCTGCAAACAGAATCAAGTCTACATGATTCTCAAGTGGGTCGCCTAAAGTAGGGGCTTCGGGAGAAATCCTTAAAGGGACTAGATTGTCTACTGGATCCCAGGTGTATACGTTTACGGTTATTGGTTTGTTTTGCTCTTCAAACTGAGATATACTTTCTATACTCACTGGAAAGGTTATGTTACTGAAGTTCAGGCTATCTTTATACTGCCTATAATTAGATACTCTGTTTGCATGATTTTTAACGTGATGTAAATGCGCCAAAACACACCACATGAAACACATATTGTCAGAATTATGTATGTTTAAGACTGCTCGTTTTAACTCTAACTCTCTGGGGAGAGGAAGGTAAGAATTGCCGACAATAGGATAGAACTTTGTTTGTCTTAATCTGATTTCAATGACCGTTCCTTCAGACCAACCGGAGCCGCGCAATTTCGCTTCTTCGCTTGCATGATTAAACTGTGTAAGCATGTAATCAGCCCAGTCAGAATTAAAGTCGTAATAGCTGATTACTTCTTTCTGTCTAGTTGATACCCAGACTAGTATACTACTATCATCGGGGGTTATATATTCAATCTGAATGGCCAACAACACTTTTACTGGCGGGTTAAATTGAAGAGACTCTGGGATTTTAGAGATAGCATGTGTTACGCTTTCCTGAACGTTTGTGGGGTTAATGATGTCCATGGCTAGTTCACTGAACATATTGCCACTGGTTTAACATCCAACGCCTTTGTGGCCGTCATTTTTTAAGGCCAATATATAGGTAATACAAAAAATTAATACTAAAATTTAGCTAATATTTACTAATTTGAGGTAATACAAAAAAATAATAAATACTAAAATTTAGTTAAATTGAATAGCTGCTCCTTCAGAGTTAGTAAAAATAGACAATTCAACGTCATCAGGAGCCATAATATTAACTAAAATTGCAATACACTTTATAACTGGGTTGGGCCAAGAATCTGGCATTTTACTGATTACGTTAGTTACACTTTCACGAATATCTACGTGCTCAAAAAGATCCGTAATTAATTCGCCAAACACGTATCTTAACTCTTCTTATTAGCCTCCCGCTCCATCATTAACTCTAAGGCGCAGCATATATTTTTAAGCTCTGTAACTACTTTGGTCGTCATTTTTAAGATGAAATATATAAGTAATACAAATAATTAAATCGGGCTCGTTTTTGGGTTTAGTTGATCGTTTGCAAGGTTCTGCTTTGCAATGTTCTTTCTGATTGCCTCAGCGTCTACCTGTTGTGAAGTAAAAGTCTTTCTCCATTTCTTTTGGAGGTCGATCTTTTGGCGTCTGTAATATCGCACGTCGGCCATGGCTCGTTTAAATTCTTCGTCTGTTACTTTTCCATCCAGTAATGTATTGCTTATAATCAGCCTTAATGAATGAAGTTTTGCTGTTGCTAGGGCTACAATGGCGGTGTGCTTTTGTAATTTGGGCGTTAGCTTCTTTAAACCGCACTTACAATCGTGGACATGGCAACTAAACCCAAACCAACACTCCCAAAAGCTATGGATATCGGTGTCCCAACTCCAGTAGCTAAAAGAGCGACACTAGACCCAGTGCTTAAGCCGGATACAACGATGAGCCGGTGATTATATAAGAAAGGACATTTAAAGCTTTAGCATATTTCTTTCTAGTAACCCTATACTTATTTAAGTCACTTTCTATTTCTTCTTCAAGCTCAGTCATGTGCTTTAATCTAAAACTGCTGGCCGTCTTCCATTTTAAACAAGATTATTTTTTTAATCTGTACATATCTTCTTTTTAACCCTTCTGGCAGCACTTCATCAACAGAGTAAAACGCAATAAAATCAACATACTTAATGAAAATAAAATCAAGCACTGTTAGTTTGTCTTTGTCAAACCATCACAGTAACTTTGTCAGAAGATACAGAAGTGTTTATTTCATCCCCGTTTTTAGTAATAACAATAACAAGCCTAAGAGGCCCGTCCAAGTTTTCAGACTTTATTTGTACACCTCTGATTAACGTATGCTCTGGCAAACTAGGATCAGCCTCCCTTGGAGTAATAAATAAGCGAAAAAGCATCGTCATTTTTTTAGGCAGTGATTCTAGTTTTGGGTTAAATTCTAAGCCAACGGTGTCACCCCCCACTTCAGCTAAGGACTTCTTTCTCCGCAGCATATATTCAGAGCCCTGCTTAGTTATTTCAATCTGCTTTTTCTGTTGTGTTCCTGGGACTAGGCTAGCAAGAAGGCGTCCCTTCATTCAAAGCTTTTCTAAAATTGTATTTCTTATCAAAGTATACATAGGGGCTTCGTAGTTCAAACTTTAAATGCCAGTTAATGTCAGGAAGCAACGCCCAGGCATTCTCTCGTTTATGAAGTTTGTATTCGTGTTTGCCAAAATCGTTTGCCCTTAGATTTCTTATCTCTTCCAGGGTAGGATATTGCTGCCGTTTTTTATCTTCAATTTCTATTCGTTTGTAAACACCATCGTCGGTGTACTCAAATCCATAAACATTTCCTGCCGCTCCTATTAGATCAAAGTCAGTTGTGTCTGCTAGATCTTTTAGCTCTACTGCAACGCATTTAGGAGCTAACTCTGCTTTTGATTCTGGCCCTCGAGACATTCTTTTTAATATAAACAATTTATTATTAAACAATCTATAGTAAACAATCTATAGTAAACAGCCTATTAATAAACAATCTATAATAAGCAAACGTATTGAACTGGCGGGTCAGTCCGTAAGCATAGTTTAGCGTGCTTAGATTTTTCTAGCTGCTCTTTTATTTTTTTAGTTCATCCTGTCCCTGATTATATAGTTTTCACTTAAACACTCTTCAAAACTATCCCTGTCCTTAGTATAGAATAAGATGACTGATTTTAACTGCGATCTAAAGTCTTTTAAGACAGCATTGTATTTTTGAGTTAAGAGCCAAACAGAAACTAATGCGTGTCTTCCGCTAAAGGCTAGCTTAGACAGAGTCCTTCTTTTTTTTAACAATGTCTTGTTCGGCTGAACAGTCATCAATAATAAACAGCGTTTCAGTTCCCTCAAATAGCCTATAGTAATGTTCTAAACAGTCGCTTAGCTTGTCAGTAGGATCAACTAAAATATATTCTCATCTGTCCAAACAAACTGCCTTTCTTTGTAAGACTTGTTGTGCTTAATGGTTGTGCAGAATATAACAATGTACTCGTAATGAAATCTGTAGACTGTTTGTAACAAATCAAGCACGAAGACAGTTTTCCCACACCAGTAATCCACAAATAAGCGAGCAGTGCGGGTCTTTAGGCAAAAAGCTCAAATATCCATCTGTTTTAATAGGCTATTTCTTTCAGTCTATTTTCTTCAATGTTCAGCTGGACGTCATAAACCACAAAAACGTGCATTTGTATCTGGCCATTCTCTCCTCTTCCTTATTAATCTGTATGAGTATGCCATCTGACCCTACCCTTCTTCCACTCCGTGCAGTCTGTTGTCATACGTGGATCTAAAATCCAGCCATAGTCCATATTTGTCTGTTAGATAATCTTCGAGTCTTACATCGTGAAGGTGAAGTTTTTTACACACATGATCGGCTGTGGGGCTTGTCTGTCTGCCTCCAGCAAACAATTTTCTTATTTCATCAAAGTGTTGGTCAGGTAATAGTCCAGCTGAATACAACTGAAAAGGCTTGCCATCTACTGTGCAAGACAGTTGCTCAATTTTTGGGTTGTAAAACACCTCAGATTCCCTCTTAAAAGGAGCTGAGGGTTCAGTAAATAGCAAGAGAACCCCCTTTAGGGACCTTAAAGAATTGCTTATAGCTATTTCCCAGACAGTGTCTTGCTTGTTTTTAATCGCTAGACTGTGGTGTAAAACTCTTTCAAAGTAAACAACCGTCCTACTTTTATACTGGTTTAAGATTGTTCTAGCCAGTTCGGGGTTAGTAACAACGTCAAAATTAAGAGAGATGTTACTAACAGTGTATTTGGCTAAGGGATCATCTGATAGAATAACAGACCCGCTGTCATTGAATGTCAGTTCATAAGTAAGTCTGTCTCTTAGTGCGCCTTGGTAATATGGCTGATGGGTTTTTAACAGTTCAAAATCTAGAGGGATGCAAAATCTGTTCTTAAATGCTCGCGCTATTGCCTGGTCTCCCTCGTCTTCCTTTGCATCTGCATAATTAAGCCTGTGCTTAAGACCGTTTGGGCTCTGGATACCCTGAAAGATTTTGTCTTTTCTTTCTGTTCTGGGTAGCCACAGATCGAATAGAGATTAAAAATGTCTGCGCTACTCAGTGAGAAGACTTCTCTACCTTCCAGTTTAATTACCATATTTTTAATGATTGCCCTGCCCAGGTTAGCAACGACAGTAGCATTAGGGTCCGCCGACTCAATATCTATTTTGAATGACAGCCTCGCAGTGCCTGGCATTATAACATCGTCAGGCCCCAAGGTCACTAAATCTTACTGTTAATATTTCATTGGGCTCAATTGTTGATGGATTATTTACAACGCGCACAGTCTGTCTTATGCCTTTTATGCCATGGGGTTCCTTCGCTTTTCTGAATGGATCGAGGTCGCAGCCGTATGGGTTCATTTTTTATAAAACAAAAAATAATAAATATATAAATATGGCTGATGATGAAGATCTTGACGCGATTAGCCCTATGAAGAAGAAGATAATGAAGAAGAAGAACTGGGTCCTTCATTGCAAGAAGAACTTGAAGCAGCAGCGGCGGGCCAAGGAGTAGGATTAAGTCAAATACGATTGTTAGATAGAATTGAATCGTTATATGGCAGTATAGGGCGAGAGCTGCCAGAAGTACTTGATGTTTCCAATTTTGTAACAGATGAAAATAATCATTTGTATGTAAGAACTAGTAAAGGAAGCCTTGTACGGCTTACTACAAAACCGGACCCAACCCAGTTTTTAAGCAGGAGCACAATTCTTAGAGATCTCCCTGTTTCTGACCAAAGGCAGTTAAACTTTATTGGCAATCTAAGGTCTGAGGCCGTTAGAGCTTTACAGAACTTGGGGCAAAGGCTGCCAACACGATCTGAAATAGAAATTATTTATATTCAAGAATTAAGTCAAAGAACAGATGAGGCAATAGCAGAAATTGAGACGAGTTTTAATGAGGAGACGAGTTAAAAACAATTGCGATTCTCAAGTGCCTAGTCAAAGAGAACGTGAGCTGAGTCCTGAAGAAGAAGCAGCTTTACAAACAATTGATGATCCTCCATTGTCTGAGAGTGTACACAGGAATCTTAAAGCTGCTCTGCGTGAACTCAGGGCCTTGATGATGCTCTACGGAGAATAAATGGCGAGCTAAAAAACAACTTGTCAAAACTTGGTGAGCTAGATAGAGAGATAAGAAGAAAAAATTAAACTGGCTGATGCAGATGATAACAATTTAGGGTTAGAAGTAAAAGCTAGAATACAGGCGAAAATACAGGATTTAAGGATAGAAAGAAAAAACAGGTTAGCGGCGTTGTCTACTAACAGAGAAAAAATAGCATACCAAACAGGCAGAATCAGAGAAACTATAAACAGAATACTTCATGAAAATACTACGTTAGCAGAAAGAATAAGGACTCTGTTCAGAGAGCAGGGGATTACAATAGTTAGTATATTAACAGCCATTGGGTTTGCTATCTCTACACTGGTTTATGCATTAAAATGGCAGTGCGGGCCCGCAGGGCCAGTATCTCCTCCAAAAGCCTCAGCCCGGTAAAAGTTGGATTAGAAAACAACTGCACCATCTAGCAAACCTATTAAAGAAGTTACTGTCAAAGCGCTTGATGCTCTGCCTGGCATAATAGGCAGTGTTGTTAGTTGGGTTTTGTCTACTATAGGCAAAGTGGTTGGTTATATGGCCGACCATCTGTGGACGTTAGGAGTGCTGGCTGCCGGTTTAATTTTTAGTGAAATAAAGTATAGCCAGTCCCGTAAAAGTTAAAAACACAACAAGGGCTGTCTTTTCACTAGTGTGCCTGTCGGGGTGAGGTACATCAACAGGCGGGGGGTCGCTTTCTGGGCTGCTTATAACTGGTGGCGGTGGGTCGCTTTCTGCAGGTTCTGGGCTAGATACTTTTTTTAAAATGGCTGGCGCTGGCCTT
>JAMYXO010008108.1:0-11251 GCA_033310375.1 Conus canariensis
TCTAAAACGTGTGTAGAACACATTCAGTACATTGGCCAATCTCCTCTCGTCGTCTGCTCTCAGTTCAGCTTTCTTGGGGCCTGTACCCTGTTATGGCAGAGATGTTCTGCCAGCACTTCCTGGAGTCACCTTGCCGGAAGTTGTCCTCGAGTTTTGCAGACTACGTCTTCTCCTCCTGATCCTCCCTGATCCTCTTCTCCATCTTCTTCTAGGTGAGCTGCATATTCCTGGTGTCCTTTTCTTTCAGAGCTGACTTTCTCTCTTTCAGCAGCTGTTTCAGGTCCTTGGTGATCCAGGGCTTGGAGTTGGGTACAGCCTGATCTCCATTGTCTGTAGTACCATGCCCACGCAAAAGTTGATGTAGCTGGAGATCACGTCAGTTGTCTTGTCTAGTGGGCTCTCATCGTCCAGAAACACCCCCCAGTCTGTTTATTCAAAACAGGCGTGTGTGTGTGTGTGTGTGTGTGTGTGTGTGTTGTGTGTGGTGTGTGTGTGTGTGTGTGTGTGTGCGCGCGCGCGCGCGCGCGCGTGTGTGTGTGGTGTGTGTGTGTGTGTGTGTGTGTGGTGTGTGTGTGTGTGTGTGTGTGCGCGCGTTTCGTCTGTAGCTGCATATATCTGTACCTGTTCGTATGTCGGAGTATACAACTCTAATTCTTTTGTAGTTATTTCCCTTTCCGTGACCGAACTCTGTGGGTCTCTCTTCCACAGTGTGATTTAAAGACAGCAAAATAGCAACAACAAGAAATTGGAAAAAAAAAAAAGGTACTGGCAAGAATCTATATCCTCCTCCCTTTAATGCAGTTCACGCGTAGATACACTATATATACAGCAAGGGAAGGAATTAGAAGTTCTGAATCAATAAATGTTACTTCCCCTGTCTGAAAATGGTCAACTTTTTTCCAATAGAAAGTGATTTCATTTCTAATAAATTCTCTGAATGACCATGCATTCCTGTGAGATCAACACCAACCATTAGTGGCATTGTCTTTGGGCCATATATTTCACCCTTTACTCTGTGTGGTTAAAACGAACTCTGTAGTGTTTGTGCAATCTTTGCTGACAGAGCGCACAAAAAAAAAAGAAAAGAAAAAAAAAAAAAGAAAGTGAGGTGACTGCAGGCGGAAACTAACACAAACCTAACACACAAATGACTGTTCCGTACGTTGGACAAGAAGAAGAAGAAGAAGAAGAAAGAAAAAAAATGGGGGGTGGGGTGGGGGGGGTGGGTGGGGAGGAAACAAATGACAAAACACAACACGACGCGTTTCGAGACCTCTTTGGCCTTCCTCTTCAGGCAAGATTAACCAACATTTGGGACAATTTGAAACGAAGAACAAGCAATCAGTCACTTCTCTTCTTGTAACTACTGGGCACAAAATGAATCCATTTAAGTCAGTTCACGGTTAGAAATATTAGTTTATTCCGCCAAGGAATGGAATTACTTCCCTTGTCTGAATGGTCAGCAAGTTGAATAGAAAAGTTTTCTTTCGTTTATTTGTAATTCGCTGATTGCGCGAAAAAGACATCTATCAAAAACATAGGCTTATACCGCCAAGGGAATAAATTAGAATTTCTAAATCGAAAGAGTTAAAAGTTTATATTTGTTGAATTTTGGTCTGTCTGCGATGGATAATCCGAATCAAACACACACACGCACACACACACACACACACAAACACACACACACACCACACACACCACACACACACACACACACACACACACACACACACACACACACACACACACGCACGCACGCACACACACAATGTTGCATGGCAACCTTCCAACTCAAAATGGATACGCTTATACGCCGTCTGTTCAATCCCCAGGCTACAACCATTGCAGAAAACGGAGTATGTTGGTTATTCAATGGAACTCCTGGGCCAAACGGATACGTTAGGTGTACCGTGCATAGACTGAGCTGTGTACTGTTTCGGGGACAGGGTGCATTCCCACCCCCAGATGTGGATGCGTTCCCACCTCTGCCCAAATAACATCTGATACTGCCAGACCACATCAGTCTCGAGCCCAGTACAATCAACTGTCAGAAAAAATCCTGTGTAGCAGAGGGTCATTGCACAGGTCACGGCCTGTACCCCCAATGCCTTCTCCACCTCCAACTGTAAAGGGGATCAGGAGCCAGCACAGGCGTTGTGCTCATACTGACGTGACTACTGTCATACCATCATGCAGGGGCGGGGCAGGGTGGGAAGGAGTTGGGGGGGAGGGACTGCAGGCGGAAATGGAAACCTAGTTCCAAGAGAAATGACTACACCACCGGACAAACCAATGACAAGACAAACACGACGCCTTTCCAGACCTTTTGTGTCTTGTTCCTCAGGCAACATGAAACACCATTTGGGACCATTCAACACGAAGAACGAGCAATCACTCACTTTTTTTTTCATCATGATGGGGCCAATGTTACTGAGCTTCTTCGTACGCGTCGCGTTTTGGTCATGTCATTTGTTTGTTTTGT
Source organism: Conus canariensis (assembly GCA_033310375.1). NCBI lineage: Eukaryota > Metazoa > Mollusca > Gastropoda > Neogastropoda > Conidae > Conus > Conus canariensis. The sequence goes on from JAMYXO010008108.1 coordinate 2,483, forward strand.
TTGTTAAGCGGCATAGTCCTTTTATTATTTTGAAAGAAAAGGCTGATTCAATCCCACAAAGAGCGATTCCAATGAAGATATCCCTGATCAACCCCAACCGAATTATTGCCCTTTTTTTTCGTGCAAGAATTACTGCCCTTTGCTTTTTTTTTTTTTTCAAGGTTTCTTTCGTTGTTTTTTCTCAACATCGATTCACTTCGTGCGCACGAAAGAAACGCACGAAAAGGTCTACAAATGGAGTGAACATAAAGCCGATTGTATTGAATCAGAGAGAATGAGTATGGACAATAAATATGAAGAGGGGAGCTGGAAAGGGGGGAGGGAGGGGGGGGGGGTTGCGGGTCTAAAAGAGGAACGATTTAGTTCCGTTGAACCTTTATCTTCTGGTTGTGACTGATGTCGTTACTGTGATGGTTGCTGTTGCTATTGTTACGTGTCATTGTTCTGTGCATTTTCGCCACGCTGCTCATTAATGACGCTCTCCCATACACAAAAAAATCCGAACAACAGCCTTAGCCACAACAAATCCACAGAGAGCAATGTGTTTCAGAGAGAACTAATATCAACAGGAACAACTGATTGATCAACCTTGGATTAGTTCGTGTCAACTCCTTGAAATGGGAATGCCTCAGAACCTATAACATTATTATGTCTATGTCGCTGAAGTCACACAAAGGAATGTATTTGATTCTTTATGACTGTGCTGGACCGAAAAGCCTATATTTTCTAAACTAAACTGGCATTTTGCACGATCGATTTTGGCGTCATTTTTCATCGATCACCCGCCAGTTGAAATGGTTTATTTAGGAGTTACCTTCCCCCTTACCTCCCTTGATTGATGAATGTGGATTGTTTTGTGTCAACTCTTTAACATAAGTGCCTCGGAACCTATATCATTACTATATATACATCGCTAAAATCGCAACAATGAATGTATTTTTATACCTTGGACCAAAAAGCCCATATTTTCCCTAAACTGTTTCTCGCACAATCAATTTTGGCGCCATTTTTCATCTTCCGCCGACCAGACCTGGACTACTTCTTGATTTGCCAAAAGTTTGTGAAAAAAACTGTCGAATCCGAAAACGTTCATTCCAAGTCAATTGCGTAAGCTTTCATTTCGTGGATCGCATGCCTACGATCTTTTCCGTACAAGTTTGCGACTCTATGACATGACTGACGATGCCGACCTGTCTGGAACAGTCGTCTTCTTCGTTCCACTTTGTGTCATTGTTGGATTTGTGCGCTAATTGTCACTCTACGAAATTCAGACTTCCCGATCGAAATGTTGTTAATGACTCTATGTCCATGATAAATACAACTGAAAATGTATTGACATTACTGGTCCATTTCACAGAGTATTTTTCCATCGAAAATCGTGTCCAAAACTCATGTCGACAGCCAGGCGAGGAGGAAAGCCAAATGTGTTTGGTACTCCTTTTCAAAGACCAAGTTCTCCGCTCAGATACAGTCTTGGAGAATCACATCTACAGGTGTGAACAGACTGAAACGCCTGCTATTCAGTCATGACAAAAAGAGTGCATGCTGTTTGGTGTTTCTCATCGCAATAGAGAAAAATAGGACACAAACGCCTTCACAGTGGATTCATTCTCCGATTAACAATGTCATACAGCGACAACATTATCCAGTGTGACATGTTTCATATTATACCTTGGGTTCTGAAGTTGTCGTCCATAGTCTATGAATATGTTGGAATGCTTTGAACAGACGGCAAAGCAGACAACACGGAAGCTACACAGAAAGCCTCGCCAGGCCTGTTTGGTCTGCCTCACTGTGTTGCTGATGACACACACACTCACACATATACGCACCTGCCAACACCACACACACACACACACACACACACACACACACACACACACACACACACACACACACCATACTCACTCACTCACTCACTCACTCACTCTCTCTCTCTGTCTCTCTCTCTCTTTTCTCTCTCTCTCTCTCTCTCCCCACACACACACACACACACACACACACACACACACACACACACACATATACACACACACACAGAGGAAGAAAGATAGAATGAAAGAAAGGGAGTACAGAAGACTGGAAGATAGAAAGAAAGAAGGAAAGATCGATAGATAGAAAGAAAGACAGACATCAACAAACAAAAAAGAAAGAAATGCACACCAAAACAAAGCACAAATGACACAAAGTTACCATCCATCTGTCTGGAGAGACAATGGTGTTGCGCCATGGATCAGTCAGTTGTGGAGTTGCAGCGCCTGCTGTGGCTGAAGAGCCTGATCCTCGAGCGGCAGGCTCTGTTGCAGTTGCTGCAGGTGAAGTCTCCGTCATTAGTGTCTGCGGGTGCCGACGCCATTCTTTGCCCATCTGCGGCACCTCCGTTCTTCCCACTGGGCCTCTCTCCTCTGCTCTGCTCTGCTTGCTTGATGCCGGCCTTGATGGTGGACCGCCAGCTGACCCGGTCTGAAGCTGCTGTCTCCAGGTCTGCTGGGTCGAGGTTGCCAAAGACAAACACAGAAATTTTCAGTAACAACAACAAGAGGAAAAGTACAGAAGGAATAGATACGATGAGCATGTTTTCAAAGAAGAGAAAAATAGACAACAAAACAAAGCAAAAATTGAGAATAAACATAGAAATGGTCAATGAAGTACAAAAGTTGTGAAAGACGGACACGAGCAAGTTTTCAAACAAAAGAAACAAAAGAAAACAAACAAAACAACAACAGCAACAACAAAATAAATAAATAAAGAAAAGAAAGAAAGAAAGAAAGGGAGAAAGAATTATACGACAAAACAACTACAAAAAGGATACAAAGACATAAACTGAATTTTTGAACAGTAAAGTATAGGAAAAATAATAAAAGATGGACAAAGAAAACCTGAAGGTTTTTCAAGAAGAAGAAGAAGAAGAAGAAGCTCAACAAGAGAATGTTTTTGGTTGCTTGCTTGTTTGTTTGTTTGTTCTCCTCGTGGGCAACAACAGTGTGCTGCACTCGCCTCCAGTCGATCTCGTCTGGCCTAACTTGCAGACTACACTAAGCTGCGTAGATCTTGTTCCGCTGGTTTCTCCCCGAGTTTTCTTTTTCCCACCGGGAGGAGGACGACTACTTTGTCATAGAAATAACACCTCGGTCCAATGGGAACAGGTCAACCTCAAGCTCTCGCCCGTACCGGCGACAACGCAGATTTTTCTCTGTGTTAGATTTTTTCTCTGTGTGTGTGTGTGAGAGAGAGAGAGAGAGAGAGGAGAGAGAGAGAGAGAGACAGAGAGAGAGACAGAGACTCAATGACTCAATGACTCAATGATATTTTAATGTCAATAGCTGTACAGCCGTTATGGCATGGGGGCGTGAACTTATTACCCACATAATGGAAAATTTCTAAACAAAATTTACCCAACAGGCCACAATTTTTAGACATCTGTGTACACACTCACACACTCAAAGTCCAACGTTTTTAAAGTTGTGTTGGACAAAAGCTAAACACAAAACAACAGCATCTCATAAAACATTACCATTGATTGTCACAGAATCAATGACCACCAGGCACTGAATAGAAAATAATGTTTACAAGAGAAAATCAATTTGGAAGTGACTTTTTTCTGATTTTACTAGCTTCGGCAATATAACTTGCTAAAGATTTGATCAGCGATTCGTTTTCAAGTGTCAATATATGAAGCAGATTGCAATTTTGTACAATAGGCACCTGAAACAAGCTAAATTTTCCGCGAATATGTCGGTAAGCATCACAATGGTATAAAAAGTGATTCTCATCTTCAGTGGCGTTTGCTTTGCAGACTGGACAAGTATTTACTGTTGTTGTATCAAGCATAAACCATTTTTTGTTGGCAAAAAGACCTAATGTTCTTGTTCGAAATCTTGCCAGTGCGCTTCTGTGCCATCTATCTGTTACCACTGATAAATACTTTTCAGGTTGCAGGTTACTGTTAAATGAAAGAAACCATCTGTATTTTTCATTTCCTTCCATGTGAGAGTGCAGTTTTGTTGAAACATACAGATCAATCTGTCTTTAAATTCTGAGATAAACAATTTATCGTTTCCTACTTCTTGGCTTAGCCAGACAATGCCAAACCCATTTTCAGTCAACAGTTTCTTTACATTGGATACCCAGTTAAACTTGCCATTCTCATGTTGTTGTAACAACATTTTGTACGCCTGTTTACATAACCTTGTGTAAGGTAGATTTAACAGTTTCAACCAATATTTAATACATTTTATATAGGTGTGTATATATAAAGGATACCTTCCAGTTTCCGCATAAACCATTTTGTTAGAAGCATGTAAGGGAACACTAAGGAAGCGCTTGATTGCAAATGTATGGACACTTTCTATTTCATTGTTAACCGGCACCCCCCACACCTCTGCTGCATATGTTATTATGGGTGTTATCTGAGTGTCGAAAAGTTTCCAGAAAATCGATGGTTCAACTGAATCTAATTTTCTCAATGTTCTAAGAATTTCGATCACCCCTCTCTTTCCTTTTCTACACATTTCTGTCAAACCTGCATTAAGACTGAGCTTGGTTGTGAATATCAGACCGAGGTATTTATAACTGTTTGTCACTTTTACTTCTGTGTTACCGTACCACCATTTTTCATGTCTAGAAAGATGACCCCCCATTCTAAAAATCATAATATTTTTTTTTTCCAGATTAACAGCTAATTGCAACCGATCTGCTTCTCCTTTTAATGCTGTCAACTGGTTTTGTAAACCAATTATCGTATCAGAAAGCAAGACAACATCATCTGCAAACAACATCAGGAAAATTTCAATAGCATCTGGTATCATTTGAATACCGTGTCTGCCTCGTTTGTTGATCTCTATCGCTAATTCGTTGATGAAAAAAAGAGAAAAGCTGAGGGCTTAGTAAGCATCCCTGCTTTACACCACGCGGACAGTCAAAGTAATCTGATAATTTACCCTTATCACGTACGCAAGCCACTACAGATTCGTACACTCCTCTAAGTGCCTTATACATTTTCCCGTTAATGCCATTATTTCTCAGAATATTCCAAAGAATGTTCCTGTTCACCGAATCGAAGGCTTTTCTAAAGTCAACAAAGGCTACATATAATTTAGCATTTCGGAGTAGATACTTCTGGACAAGTGCGTATAAAGTAAAGATGTGATCTATCGTGCTATAGTCTTTCCTAAAACCTGCTTGTTCTTCTATTATTGTTTCTTCGGTTTCTGCCCATTTAGTCAGTCGTTTGTTTAAAATATTTGTGTATATTTTGCTTATGACATTTGTTAAAGCCACCCCTCTATAGTTGTCTGGGTTATTTGTGTCTCCCTTTTTATGAATTGGTATGATTATAGATTTAGACCATTCTCTGGGAACATTCCACTGTCAAAAATAGCATTGAATAATTCAACCAGAAAGTCCACTACTACTGCGCTTGAATGTTTAAACATGTCACCTATGACTTTGTCCGGACCAGGACTTTTTCCACTTTTCAGGTGTTTTTATTCCATTTACGACCTCTTGTTTAGTGATTGGATCATTAAAGAGTGGCTCTTCGTTTCCCCCCTCCGCTAGCTCCTCGTGTTCAGTAACTTCATGTACAGGTGTACTTTCAAAGTCACTGAAAACACTGGAGAAATGGTCGTACCATTGTTGGCTGCTAATCTTATTAAAAACCATGCCTTTCCTGCTAACAGCTCTTATTGTTGACCAGAAAAACCTTGGATCGTGGATCGAGTCTTTAAGCTTCTTAATTTTCGTTTCATTAGACAACCTCTTTTTCTCTCTTTTCAATTGACCATACTCTTTCCTTTCTTTTATGTAAGCTTCTTTTTGCAGTGCTTTGTATTCAGGTCATTTTGCTCTCCGAAAAAGATCTCAGAAATCGTATGACAGTCCTTTTCTTCTGTTCGCACTCAAAGTCAAACCAATCATTGCACCGTTTTTTTCTTTCTCCCAACCCTCCTGACCATGGACGCTGCAGCCCCATACATTGCACTTATTAAAATGTCGGTCGCCCTGTTAACATCCGTGGCAAGAATCAGTCGTGCTGTGTTCAAACAGTCTTTAAATTCATCAGATTCCATTTCCTCTTTGTACAACCCACAATACTCTTCAGACCACACTATCTTTTCTTCTTCTATGTGTTCAGACTGCGGTAACTGGGGCACACAACCTTCACTCAAACAATTTCTCCAGGACAATTCGACTGGTAGATGCCAAGAGTATAAACTCTCCCCAACTTGTAAATTACACATGTCCAATAACTCTTCTGAAACAATAAAATAGTCGATAACACTGTTTCCCTGGGCTGACACAAACGTAAATTCACCATTCTGATCATTGACACAAGACCCATTAATAATACTCAAATCAAATAAGAAACAAAAATCCAACAGTGATTTACCGAAATTATTCACAATCAAATCCTTTGAAACACGCCCACCGCTTTCTTTCACATTATCCTCACTTTCATCACTGGGCAAAAAACTGATCATGCTCTCCAGTCGCACTTGCTCTGATCCCGTTCTCGCATTCAAGTCTCCGCACACCATCATATATACCTCATCCTTATCTATACACTGTAACAAGTTCTCTTCTAATATATGTATGCCATTTTTTAATTCTAGCTGATCATATGCAGGCCCACCCTCAGGAACAATGTAGCATGCAACCATCAGTAGATCTTTATCAATGTTCAGCAGATCTTTTCTTATCTTGACAGCAACAGCATTATCACAACCCAGTCTAACTTGAACGACAAACTTTTCAAAGCAATTTTTCACTAGTAAAAGAACTCCACCTGAATTTCTCCCACGAATAGATATTTTTTTTGGCAGGAGCATGAAATTTAACGTAATTTGAAACATTCCATCAAACTCAAAACAACTGTCTGTAAACGTTTCCGTTAAACATACAAAATCGAACGAGTTAATATAGTTGACAAAAGAAACATCTTGTAATTTACTATACAGATTTTCCACATTGTAATTTAAAAAATTTAGGTTCAGTGTCCGATGGTCTGCCTCATGCTATTTATTATTATTGTTTGAACGGGGATTTCTTGCATTTTCACTCTTCCGTGTACTGTCATTGGCACTCCCGGTGATTGTGTAAACCCGTTTGCTGTCGCCCCCCGCTTGGCCCACCCGATGTGGCACGTGCACCACGATTGCGACCGTCTCTGTCCCTGCCAACACGGTCTGCAGCCGAGCGAGTCGTTGGCCCTGTGTTCGCTGCGCGCTGAGGAGGCGATCGCTGGTTGGGCGTAACCAGTCACGTGGTTCAAGCGGGGGAATCCCCTCCCCCCTCCGGCGTGTTGTCTCTGTGTCGTTCGGTTCGCTGTGTGATGACTGGGGGCGTGTCACACGTTGATCCCTGTGCCACAATCCTTTTTGCCGTTGTCGCCGTCGTTGTCGTACTTGCTGTCACCATCGGCGTATCTTCTGGGACCGACTGTCAGCCTGCCCTTTGAAAAATAGGCCGACATGCCGTCTTTTCTGGCCTGTGCCACGATACCCGCCTGTCGTCCGTGTCAGATCGTTGGCCACTCTCACTCCCTCTTCTCCAACCTCCTCCTGAACTCCCTGTCTTTTCAGCACTGCCATTTTGTCTGTCCAATTCCGGAACCTGACGATCATGGGTCGTGGTTCTCCTGATCTAGCGTACCCCACACGGTGTGCACGCACAAAGTCCACCTCAGTCCACTGCTTAGCCCCCTCCACACTGTTGAGGGCTGATGTCACTGCTCTGGCACACAGAGTGTAGTCTTCACTGTCACTGACCTGGGGGATGCCAAATAATCGGAGGTTGTCTCGACGAGAAAACTCTTCTAACCGATCAATTTCATTGATCATGCCCTTCATCTCCTCTCTCACCCCCCGCGACAGTCTCTGACATTATTGCTCCTTGTTCTCTGGTTTTGCCGCGTCAGTCGTCAAGCTGTTCAGTTGTGATTGCAGAACTGACACTGTCTCTTTTAACTTCCTGTTCTCTTCTTCTAGCCCATCACACTTCTGTTCAATCACTTCACATCTTTGCCTTACTGCCCCAGTTCAAATCATGATTTCACTCAAATCTCCTCTAATGGCAGCATTCTGTTCTTTATTCTCTAGACCCTGCTGTCGAATGGCATCGAGGATTACACTCGTCGCACTTGAAGACATGGGCCCATCGTCTTCCGCTGGTAACGTCGATTGAAAGGATTGAACCTCTACATGATTGGGGCCTGGGTTTACCTCGATGTCTCCACTAAGAAGGAGACGTCGAACACACAGCACCGCACTGACTGCATGCACGGATAGGAGGGCGGGTACAAAGGGGAAAGCAGGGTGCTGAGCCACATCACTGTCACAACTAAACACACTATCACCTGTTGCAGTTCCTCTGATATTTCTGTCTTCCACCACCATCAATGTATAGTCCCAGTGCCAGAAAGATGCGTGCGATTTTCACTGTGCTGTGCAGAACAGCCGCCGTGAAGCAGAAGACAGCACACGCTGTGAGAACGTCACACAATGTCACCTCTGCCGTGCTGTCAGTTGGACAATGTTGCCGTGACCTAGATTTCACAGTCTGTGCTGCACAGCGAAAAAAGTCCGATGCGCGCTCTCCACAAGTTCACGTCGACCATATTTACTCGTTTTTTCGTTGAGTGTGTTTGTTGAATGATACACTGTAGCAGAAATTGTGCCGTGACAGTCCCTTGTAATACCTGTGAAGCTTAAACTTTTAACGGAGCTTTCACAAAGGCTGTTTACTTGCCGCCATCTTGATTACGTCCCC
>JAMYXO010008109.1:0-11249 GCA_033310375.1 Conus canariensis
CTAAAACGGGAAAACCTTTGGGTTTTGAAACCACACCACAGGACCAAATTTTGGAGAACTTGACTTTTCAATCCCCCCAAGATCCACATGACCTTACCTCTCAATAATTTGTTTTTTTGCAAAAGGTAAAGGATACGACTTCATTCGTACAGGAACATCTGTTGTCAACCGTATTCTATGAGGTTCAACACCAACTGCAGATCCTGGTTTGTCTGTAAGTACATCTGTATAAATCCTGTAGTAAACACTTTAGTTGAGCACCTGAGATGGTTTCAAGTCCTCGTTGATCTTGACATCCTCGTATGTTTCACCTTTTAAGGATAATGTAGGCAGTTGAATAACATCATCACCAGTGTCCTGAACTACACCAACAGCGTTTCATGAATTACAGGCACCTTGTGAAACACAGGTTTGTCAAGACGTTGCAAATGTTCTGTCCACACAATCCATTCGTAACAGACATGAAATGTCACATGCCAATGCTGAAATCTTATCAGGGACAGCAACCTTGTTGATCATAACATCAGACCTGTGAAAGTACTTTTTCAACATGTTAACATGGAAAATTTTCTCACACCATTCATATCAATTCTGTAATTGATATCAGAACATTTTTCAATGACGACGAATGGTCCTTTCCACATCACATGCATCTTGCTCTTGTCATCTGTCAAAAGCACCAACACATTGTCACCCACAGAAAACACACGCATCTTTGCCCACGATCAGCATACTTTTTATGCGTAGTTGCACTGTTATAAGCATTTTCTTGGGCAATACGACATGCATTCTGCTATACGATTTTGTAAAGTAAAAACATAATCAAAAACATTTTTTTTTCTTCTTGAGACACATTGTCCCCAGACCATGACTTTGACAGGATGCTAATAGGTCCTTTTGGTGAACGACCAAAAAGCAACTCAAAAGGAGGAAACCTGTGCTCTCATTTGGCAATTCCCTGTAGGCAAAAAGTATGGCTGGAATGTATCGATCCCAAGTCTGATGGTCTTTCCTTAGAAACTTTCTTCAACATCATCTTGAAAGTACCATTAAATCTTTCCACAAGGCCATTCGACTGTGGATGGTATGGAGATGTAGTACATGCAGAAATTGAAAGTAAACGAAATATTCTTTCATGAGATCTGACACAAACTGGAGTACCCAAGTCAGATAATATTTCATCAGGAAGTCCCATTCTGGAAAAAATAGAAAATAATGCTTCTGCCACAGAATGGTATCAATCTTTTTCAAAGGTACAGCTTCAGGATACCTGGTAGCAACATCCATGACAGTGAGCACATAACGAAAACGGAATTGGAAACATGAAATGGACCAAGCAAATCAATACAAACACGACTGAATGGTTCAGTAATGACTGGCATTCTTTGCAAAGGTGCAAATGGTATACGACCTTTGGGAATTGTTTTCTGACAGACATCACATGATTGACAATATTTTGAAACTTGCACACTAACACCAGGCCAAAAAAATGAAGACAACACACGTTGAAGAGTACGTTTGACTCCACATGACCCGAAAACATGGAATCATGTGCAGTATGCAAAACAGTATCACGTAAAGACATAGGAACGACAATCTGCCCACCACCTGTTCATCTTAGGAAAAAGACGGTATAAAGATTATTCTTTTTTATGTACATGATATCAGTCACTTTGTCAGGTACCTCAGGAACAACTTTCTGAAACAAATGAGTCAATGTTGTATCTGTCTTCTGTAAATCACTCAAATGTTCAGGAGTCACATCCAATTTTGGGACATAGGGAACAACCAGGGTTTTTGACCTTGCCTTTCTTTTTCCTCTTGTAACGAGTGCTTACCATAGAAGGCACAAAAGAACCACATTGTCCTCCACAAGACGTGGAAACACCCTGAGATTTCCAAGAATGAGGTCTGTCCAGGATCATCAATGACACATGCTGTTATTTCACCTGTAAAATAGGGAGTACAAACATAAACACATGCCAAAGGAAATGATTCAATTTTGCCACCAAATGTACGACATTGCTGATGTGTCCCCAGTGTATTGTTCTTTTCTGACTAAATCTTTGCGTACACCAGCAGTAGTACACCCAGTATCCTCAACAGTGTAGCACCAACCCATGACAGCACACGATTCAATGTGTAGACCTGTAACACAGTGTCAGACACTAAAACATGCTGAGTATCTTTAGAGTTTGCTTGGGATCTGTTGCAACACAAAAATTTACCCTTGCTAGAAAAGGACTCTTTCTTTTTTGAAAATACGAACAGTGCCAACAACCATTGTCCGCCCAATACTGTATTTGGTACGTACTAGATCAATCCCACCACGGTTTGAAAATTGCCAGGGCCCCGAATACTCAAACTGCCAGCCCGTCGAGAATTGGTATATCCTCTTGGATTTTGGGATTCCCCTGTGAAAAAGTTTGTCCAAATTATTCCTTGCCAGTTATTATGGGAATGTACATTATTCCTGTTTGTATTCTGTCTTTGAAAAAAACTCTGGCCTCCTCATGACCAAATCTCCTTTTTGGTTGAGAACGACCCGGACCAAACTGGTGTTGAAGCAACTTTTCCCTCAAACCATCAGGTAGTTTTCCCTGAAAAATGCTTTTCCGGATGAGCATCCGTACTGACTCCCAGTTTTACAGATATCCTCTGCAGTTTTACAAGTCCTTTTTTTTGAAAAATACTAGGTCTTTGGATACGCTTTGTAAAATCTGCTCACTAAAAACAATCACGCAAATCAGCATATTCTTTCTGTTTTTGGGGACAATTAAACCCCCAACGATAAAATAAATGATTGTCCAAATTAGGAAAGCTGCAAATGTTTCCCCTTTTTTCTGGACGAAAACTGAACAAAATTTTTTTCTCTAAACCCTTTCATTGTATATTGAAACTTCTTCAAAATTCAGCTTTCAGTTTTCCCTGGAGAGAATCACGAACTCCCAAAACTATGTTTACAGAGATAATGCGGTCCCCTTGAATGGGAACAGCAAAATGTCCTTTGCCCTTTCTCCAACCACGAGAAGCATGGTTTTAAAACCCCTAAAAAAAAAAGAGTCTATGTCATCACGTTTTCTCATCAAAGGGGGTAATTTGGGAATGTAGGAAGTCTTCCCTGACCCTAAACAGGAACACACATTTAGAAACATTTCTTTTGCAGATTGTTGAACAGCCGTTGCTTTAACTGAATTTCCATCGTTTTTGTTCAAGTTCCAATCTTCTCATTTAAAATAAATTAAGACTTTCTTTTTCTTTTCATTTCAATTCATGCCCCCTGATTTTTTCCTCTATCTTCTTGTCTACCTCCTTCTTTCCTAACTGACTTTCTACCCTTCTCTTCTTTCTCTAACTTTTTGCATTCTTTTTTTCCAAAATTTTTATCCTTTCTTTCTCTGTCTTTCTTCTCCCCTCTTTCTTTCGCTCTGAGCGCACCTTTTCACACTGATCAATGTAAGCCTTAAGCATCACCAGACAACTGAATTTCTGTCCCTGGGACAAAAATCGGTTGAAACAACCGTTTCCTCATCCCCTTCACAAATAGGATTGGAATTCCTCTTTTTGTTGTCACTATGTATCAGTCATGTTGTATGAGAGTGAGACACGCTTAAAGAAACCCCACAGCGTGCAAATGGGGTAGAAAAATTTAAGAGTAAAAAAAAAACACTATTTAAAAAAAAAAACAAAAATTTTAAAAAACTTACTTCCCCTGATTACTAGAAACGAGCTCAAACATTCAAATTTGTAAAAAACCCAAAAAAAAAAAACAATGAGGGGACGAAAAAATTTTTTTTTTTTTCCAGAAAATTTGATTGATATGGAAATCCCCCCCTCACTGAAAAAATGTTTTTTTAAGTTAATTTATTGGCCAAAAAATGTGAAAAGAAATTTTTAGAAAGGGCTCTGAAAGACTGAATTGTGAGAAAGTTTTCGAAATACCAAGAAAAGCTAAGAATATTTTTTTTTATTATTTTTTTAAAAACTAAAGCAGAGCACTGTTTTCAAAAAGGAATCCAAAAGAATGTGCCAAAAAAAAAGCAAAAAATTTTTTTACAAAAAAGATTTTCAACAAAACCCTTTTAAAACATTTAAAAAAAGGGGGAGCTTTTACACACACAACAAAAACCCTATTTAAATACAAAAAAAAAACCGCTAAACTTGAAACTAGAGGGAGCTTATTAAAAAATTTCAAGGAAAATTTTAATTAGAATAGAGCAGAAACCAAGAGAGGCGAAAATTTGAAAAAATGGGAAAAAGTAAACCAAAGCAAAAAAACCCCTTTTGGGTACCCCACAAATTGAAACTCCACCCGTAAACGGAGACGGGAAACTAAGAACAATATACATTCCCTAAACAATTGACCACCATAAATATAGATAAGAAAAACAAAATTGAAAATGCCAATGAAAATAATAAATTAACAATTATCAGCAATGAAAGGGGAACAAAATAGTATCTTTTAATTTATTTGGAAAAGGAAAATTTTACTTCTATTTTTCCTTTTTTTTTTTAAAAAGGGTTCAAAAAAAATATTTTCAGCAGTACTCCTCAAAAAACAAAATCCTTTTAACCTAACCAAAATTCAAAGACGGGGTCACCACTGTCACACACCCATTTTTTGTGAACATACAACTTGCATTCCAAACACATATGCTTACTTCGTACACAACACCAATACCCCTTTCACCAAAGGAGCACTACCACAATTGAACGATTTTTCTAAAAATGCTCCCTTTACCACAAAAAAAAGGTTTTTTATTATTCTTTGCATTTCACTGCATTTTCCCAAAAATTTTTCTTCTCTTCACAAGATAATTCCCCACATAGAAAACAAAAAACAATATTCAAATTTTTACCAAAAACCAACACTCACACACATTTACACTATAGTTCTTATAAAAAATAGATAATAAAGACAAGTCATCTTGGATTTGTCGAGACTTCTTCCACTTGGCTGTACCACCTCTGACCACCACAACTGGACTCTCACTACTCGTACAGCTAAAGCCTGGACCACCCTGGACCACCACTGACAACCACTGGACCACCACGGGACGCTGAGGGATTCGTAACGAAACCCTGGGTCCGGGTTTAAAACCTCTAAAATAAATTTTTATTTATTTTTTCCCTTTTTCTCTCTTTTATTCTACTCCTTTTAACTCCTTTCACATTCACTCCAAGATAATATAGAATACTCACAAAGTCTTGTTCCGCCAACCTATTCCTACTACATTGGGGGTACAGAGAGAAATCTTTATACAACAATATTTTATTTATTTTTTTTCTTCTCTTTTTTGGTTAAAACGTTCATCTTTCTTTTTCCAAATAGCGCAATATCTTAAAATCTGTATAATTATCAAACTTCTTTTATCATTCAATTAACCTTTCTGAATTGTTTTAACCAGTTACCCCCCAAACTGGTACTCCCTTCTAGGGAATGCGACAAGCCTACCCTATAGACTTCCAGTCTACTCTACACTAAAATAACTCGGGAATTTGCCACGCCAGGCTTTTTAACCCCCCAAAGGGGTTAAGCACACCCAAACCGGGTTGCATCGGACAAACCAGTCCAAAATTAGCAACCCCAAAACCCAGGGTTGCTCGGAAATCCTAGTCCTATTTTAAAACCCAAAAGGGGTTTTACAATAGACATCCTCCTATGTCTGTGTCCAGAGCTCCTTAAAGTAAAATAATCTTCCACCCTTCCTCACTTGGGTGAACACACTTCACAACCCACTAGCGCCTACTCTTCCGCATCACTGGGGGTTTTTGGGCACCCATGAATCAAAAAACTCAAACCCGTAGGTTCCTTCCACAATTGCAAAAATTAAAATCTTTAATTGATATAAAAACTTTTCCATTCACATCACTTTTCCTCTTCACATGACACCCCCAACCTCCGATAAAAAAAATTTGATTCATAAAATTTTTTAAAAAGAAAGTTAGGATTCAAAAAAAAAAATACCCCATTGACAGTATTTGAAAAAATTTTTCCCCAAAATACATAGTACATGGAAACAGAAAAAATTTTTTTTTTAAAAAAACTTTTGTTTCCAAAAAAAATTTCCAAAGCCAAAATCAAAGCATCACTATACTACCGAAGTAATCAATATTGAAAACAAACAAAAATTCATTTCCAAATACAAAAAATAAATTCAATTCCCAAAACAAAATTGAAAAAACACATGCTTTTTCGTCGAGACAAAAAAAGTCAGCATCACATTGTGGGGGCCCCCAAATTGGGTCAACCCTGAAACTGATTCTGGATCGCCAAAAACCCCCGTAATAGCGGTTATTCTTTGTTCTTGATGTTTCAAAAACGTCAAGGTCGTATCCGTTGCAGACAAAAAACCTGCCTTCAAGAAAACCCAAATTTTGCAATGCCCACACAATCGCTAAAAATTCCCCTTCAAAGTAGAATACTTCGACTGTGCATCGTGAACTTCTTACTTTTAAAAATGTACTGGTGCAAAAAAATCTTGAGTTTTTGCAAAAGAAAAAGCCCCATTCCTGTTGAAAATTGCATCATCCGGGGGACAAAATCTTTCCCAAGTTGGGCAAAGTAAAACAGGAAAGAATTTCCCAAAAACCTTTTTTAATGCTTCCAAAGCATTCTGACAACTCATCCAATCAATGATGAATGCTTGGAACCCTTTGTCAACTCGTTTAAAGGAGCTGTAAGATTGCAAAAAGGGGGGACATAACGCCTTAATAAGATAAGAGTCCAGAAGTGAACGAACCTTTTCTTTGAACATGGGGGTTTTTATTTCCAAAAACTTTTCCATTTTCTTTTTTTTTCTGGCTGCATCGAACCCCCAGCAATTTATGCCCCAAAAACCCAGTTTTTAAAACCCCCAGATTTTGATGGCCTTGCGCAAACCAAAAGAACGGAGTCCTTTTAAAAACACTTTTTTAAACATTCAGCAGATTACTCCATGTTTTTGAAGCCAGCAAAATTCATCAAAAAAACTTTCAGCAGACATTTCATGTAACCTGAGTGGGCCACATTCTCGCAAAGTTGCCGGGGCATTCGCAAACCAAAGGCATTCGCAAAAAATGAAAAAATCCAAATGGTGTTTGAAAAAACGTTTTTTTTTTTATCATCAACACCTTTGGGGTCTGCCAAAAACCTTTCGTAGGGGGGTCAATTTTTACAAAATACTTGGCTTGACTCAGTTGACAAAAAATCTTCCCCATAGGGAAATTGGGTTTGAATCAAAAACATCAATTTATTTAAAACCCTGTATCAATACAAAAATCTGATGAACCCCTGGGTTTTTAAACCACACCCCAGGGCCAATATGGAGAACTTGACTTTTCAATACCCCCAAAATCCAACATGCCCCTTTCCTCCTTTTAATAAATTTTCTTTTTTGCAAAAGGTAAAGGAACGACTTTATTCGTACAGGGAAAATCTGTTGTACCGTATTTTATGAGGTTCAACACCAAATGAGATCCTGGTTTTGTCTGAATACTCTGTAAAATCCTGTAGTAAAAAACCCTTTTGTTGACCCCCTAGAGGTTTTTAATTCCTCGTTGATCTTGACATCCCGTATGTTTCACCTTTTTTAAAGGGTAATGTAGGCATTGAATAAATCATCACCATGTCCGAACTACACCAACAGCATTTCATGAAATTTCAGGCACCTTTTGAAACACAGGTTTGTCAAGAGTTTCAAATGTTCTGTCACACTCCATTTGTAACAACATGAAAGCAACATGCCAATGCTGAAATCTTACAGGGGAAAACAACCTGTTGTCATAACATAGGGCCTGTAAATACTTTTTCAACTGTTAACATGGAAAAAATTTTTTTCACACCCTTCTTTTCAATTTTTGTAATTGAATCAGAACATTTTTTAATGACGACGAATGGGCCTTTCCACACCATCATTTTCTCTTGTCATCTTCAAAAGCACCAAACATTGCCCCAAGAAAACACACGCATCTTTTCCCCACGATCAGCATACTTTTTTTTGCGTTTGCACTTTATAAGCATTTTCTTGGGGGGAATACGACATGCATCTGCATACGTTTTTTAAAATAAAAACTAATCAAAAACATTTTTCTTTTTGAGACCATTGTCCCCAGAAACCCGACGACAGGATGCTAATAGGTCCTTTTTGGGGAACGACCAAAAAGCAACTCAAAAGGAAGAAACCTTGCTCTCATTTTGGCAATTCCCCGTAGGCAAAAAAAATTGGCTGGAATTACGATCCCAGTCTGATGGTCTTTCCTTGAAACTTTTTTTAACATCATCTTGAAAGTACCCTTAAAATCTTTCCACAAGGCCATTCGACGTGGGTGGGATGGAGATGTAGTACATGCAGAAATTGAAAGTAAACAAAAAATTTCTTTTATGAGATCTGAAACAAACGGTACCCAAGTCAGATAATATTTCATCGGGAAATCCCCTTCTGGAAAAAAAAAAAAAAAATAAGCTTCTGCCCCAGAAAATGGTACAAACTTTTTCAAAGGGACAGCTTCAAAACCCGGGAGCAACATCCATGACAGTGAGCACATAACGAAAACCGAAATTTGGGAAAACATGAAATTTGGGCCAAAAATCAAAACAAACACACTGAATGGTTCAGTAATGACTGGCATTCTTTTTCAAAGGTGAAAAGGTATACACCTTTGGGGAAATTTTTTTCTGACAGAAATCACATGAGACAATATTTTGAAACTTGCACATAACACCACCAAAAAAATGAAAACAACACACGTTGAAAAAGTACGTTTTTCCACAATACCCAAAACATGGAATCAGTGCATATGCAAACAGTATCACGTAAAGACATAGGAACACAAACTGCTCCACCACCTGTTTACTTTAGGAAAAAGACGGTAAAAGATTATTTTTTTTATTAAAGATATCAGTCACTTTTTTTTTGGGACCCCCAGGAACAACTTTTTGAAACAAAAGATCAATGTTTATCTGTCTTTTGTAAATCACTCAAAAATTTTAGGAGTCACATCCAATTTTGGGGCATTGGAACAAACCCGGGGGTTTTTACCTTGCCTTTCTTTTTCCTCTTGGAACGAGTCTTACCTAGAAGGCACAAAAGAACCACATTGTCCTCCCCAA
Source organism: Conus canariensis (assembly GCA_033310375.1). NCBI lineage: Eukaryota > Metazoa > Mollusca > Gastropoda > Neogastropoda > Conidae > Conus > Conus canariensis. The sequence goes on from JAMYXO010008109.1 coordinate 9,092, forward strand.
GAGTGGAAACACCCTTGAATTTTCCAAAATGAGGTCTGAAGGACATCAATGGGCACATGCTTTTATTTCACCTGTAAAAAAGGGATACAAAAAATAAAACACATGCAAAGGAAAAAATTCAAATTTTTCCACCAAATGTACGACATTGCTGATGTTCCCGTGTAGTTCTTTTTTTGACTAAACTTTGCTACACCACATAGTACACCCCCTTCCCTCAACGTTAGCACCAAACCCATTGAAGCACACGATTCAATGTGTTAAACCCGTAAACCAGTGTCAGACACTAAAACCTGCTGAGTACTTAGATTTGCTTGGGATTTTGTTGCACACACATTTCCCTGTCTAGAAAAGGGGCAGTCTTTTTTCTTGTGAAATATACGGGAACAGTGCCAACAACCATTGTCCGCACCAATACGTTTTTGGGTACTGTACTATGATCAATACCACCACGGTTTGAAAATTGTCCACGGCCACGAATATTCAAATGCCAGCCCGTCGAAAATTGGTATATCCTCTTGGAATTGGTTTTCCCTGTAAAAAGTTTGTCCAAAAATTATTCTTTCCATTTTATAGGAAGACATTTTCCCTTTTGATTCTGTCTTTGAGAAAAACCGGGCCTCCTCTATGACCTATCTCCTGTTTGGTTGAAACGACCCGGACCAAACTGGCCTGTTGAAGCAACTTTGCCTCAAACACATCACGGTCAATTTCCCTTTAAAAAATGCTTTTCCGGAGACGTCCGATACTGATCTCCCAGCTTACAGATATCCTCTGCAGTTTTACAAGTCTTTTTTTTAGAAAAAAAAACTAGGCTTTGGATACCTTTTGAAAAAATCTGTCACGTAACAAAAATCCCCAAATCAGCATATTCTTTCTGTTTTTGGGACAATTCAACCCAACATCAAATAAAATGACTTTCCTAATGGGAAAGCTGCAAATGATTCCCTTTTTCTGGACGAACTGAAGAAATTTTTCTCTAAACCCTTCATCTGAAATATTGAAACTTTTAAAAAGTTCGCTTTCAGTTTTCCCCATGTGAAAAAACACGAACTCCCAAACTATATCGAGATAATCGGTGCCCTTGAATAGGGAAGCAGCATCAATGTCCATTTGTCCTTGCTCCAACCACATGATGAACATGGTTTTCAAACCAAAAAAGAAAAAGTCTAGTCTCACGATTCTCATCAAAAGGGGGAAATTTTTGGGAATGTGGGAAGTTTTTACCTGCACCCTGAACAGGGAACGCATCATTTTGAGAAACATTTACTTTGCAGATTGTTGAACACCTTGCTTTAACTGAGTTCCACTCGTTTTTGTTAATTCCAAACTTCTCATTTCAATAAATTAAGACTTTTGTTCTTTTTATTTTCAAGTTCATGCGCCCGGTTTTTTTCCCCTATCTGTGCTTGTCTATCCTTCCCCTTCTTTTCTTAACTGTACTTGTCATCCTTCTCTTCTTTCTCTAACTGTTTTTCTTCTTCTTTTTCCCCAATTCTTATCCTTTTTTTCCTCCCCTTTCTTCTCTCTTTTCTTTCGCCTGAGCGCACGCTTTCACCTGACAAAGTAAGCCCTTAAAGCATCACCCGACAACGAATTTCTGCCCGGGGCAAAAATCGGTTGAAACGAACCGTTTCCCCCATCCCCTTCACAAATAAGGATTGGAATTCCTCTATTTTTTTGATCATCTATTTTATCTCATGTTGTATAGAGGGAGATCCGCTTAAAGAAATCCCACAGGTGCAAATGGGGGAAGAAATTAAGATGTGAAATAAAAACAATTTAAAAAGGGAACAACAATTTAAAAATTACTTGGCACTGATTACTAGAATACAGAGCCAAAACATTCAAATTTTGTAAAAACCAAAAAAAAAAACAATGACGGGGCAGAAAAGAATATTTTTTTTTTCCCGTAAAATTTGATTGAGTATGGAAATGCACCCCATGAAAAAATGTTTTTTTAAGTTTAAATTTTGTTGGCCAAAAAAAATTAGAATAAATTTAGAAATGGCTTGAAAGACTGAATTGTGAGAAAGATTTCCGAAATACCCAAAAAAAGCTAAGAAATTTTTTTTTTTTTTAATTATTGTTTTAAACTAAAAACAGACATTTTTCAAAAAGGAATCCAAAAGATGTGCCAGAAAAACGCAAACAATTTTCT
>JAMYXO010008110.1:0-11248 GCA_033310375.1 Conus canariensis
GAAAAATTTTTAATTTTATTTTTATTTTTGAATATTTGAGGGGAAAAAAAGAGCTTGCCTTGCGGGTAAAGGGAAGATTTGATGTTGGCAAGTTGATAGATTTTTCTTTTGAAACGTTTTTTTTTACAATGGGTTATGTGAACTTAAAAACTATATTTTATCGATTGTTATTCCTACCCTTTGGGGTATGTAACCTGTTAAGGATTCATCTTTAAATTTAGGGGGGGGAACTTAATCATGAACTTTTCTTTTTTGCCGGGTTTTGATAAAAAAGGGTTTTAGTTTTTTGGGGGTTGAAGCGACATGTGATTGAGCTCGTCCTTTTACCAATCGGGGCACTTTTTGTAAGTTTTTCTAAACAGAAACATCGAATGATTTTGATTGTATCATCACAGAGTTCAAGGGACGTAATATGGACGGGCAGATCTTTAAATTTAAATTAAAATTGTAAACATAGGGACCCCCAAAAGGAAAAAAAAAAAAAAAAAAAAAGGGGGGGGGGGGGGGGGGGGGGTGGGGAAGAGAGAGAGAGGGGAGAGAGAGAGAGGAGAGGAGAGAGGGGGGGGAGAGGAGAGAGAGAAAAAAGGGGAAAGAAAAAAAAAAAAGGGAAAAAAACAATGAACAATTTTTAATTCTTCAGGCCCCAAGCCCCGAGAAATGAGGTAATTAAAACATGAAATTTAAAGCCCCTAGCCCAAAACCCAAATCAGCTTTCTAGGTGAGACTGCAAAAGGGGGTTTTCCAAAATTATGGCAAAAAAAAGAAATACACCAAGCTTCCCAATATTGAAAAGGGACCCATTTCTCAACAGGACTGCATAGGTTTAAGTTAAGTTTTTTTTTCTTTATTCATTGTAAAAAACAATTAACAACAATGGTCCTCATCTTCTAAACCTTAAAAAGAGAGAGAGAGAGAGAGAGAGAGAGAGAGAGAGAGAGAGAGAAAGAGAAGAGAGGAAAGAGAGAGAAAAGAGATGTGCACACATGTTTATTAAGTCATTTATCCTTTTGTAATAATAATGTATAGTTTTCCCCAAGGGTCTGTGGGGGGGGCCCCACCTTTTCATTTTGCACACTTACTCTGTCTCACTATTGTAATTCACCCTTTCCCTTTTCCTTCACATTTCTCTGATCATCTTAGGTTTCATTTCTCCTCTTTTTTTTTTTCCAACAAGGGTTGGAAGGTTCAGTCCTGTGTATCTGATATAAAAAAATGGATGACAGACACAAACTTAAACGGAACAAAAACCCAAAAAATGAAAAAAGTTGATCTGCCGCCAAAAGGTTTGAACCATCTCTTTTTCTTTCCCGGTGACCCCACTGACCTGTCCCTCTTTCCTCTTCACAGCCTGTTAACCCAGACCCACCCCAGTCAACCTCTCCTGCACATTGTCCCTCTTTCCTCTTCACAGCCTGTTAACCCAGACCCACCCCAGTCACCTCTCCTGCACATTGTCCCTCTTTCCTTTCCCCATTTCCTACACAACTTTATGATCATGATGTTCTCAAAGGATCATCACAAGATGGAGCCATTTAAAGTCAACAGATACTGGCTGCCATGAGCATCCAAATCAAAATTCAGTTCCCTTTTCAGGGTGTTACAGATCTGTGGTCTTGCTGAAAAGTCGTACTGTTATAAACACAGCAGTGTTGAGTGTCCCGCAAATATTTCTCTAACTCTTGGGAATCCAATGTTCGTAGGTGAGGATGAGCAAAGATGCTGAAATGCCTTCAAAAAGTGAGCAAGTCAGCAAGATTTTAGGAGTGACTGCATTTGTGGTTTAAAAAAGTATTTATACGCAAACTCCACCTAACAACGTAGAACAAACGAATCACAAGACAAAACATAGGCGTTTCGACCTTTTAGGTCTTCGCAAGGCAAGAAAATGTAACACACAACAACGGAAAATGAAAGACAATCACTCATCAAATCAGTTGCAAGATGGGCGTTGATAAATGACTGCTTCGTTCAATTTTCGCCCTCCTGAGTGTTGTGTGTCTGCCTGAAGAGGACCTAAGAGGCCGAAATGCGTCAATTTTGCCTTGTAATTTGTTTGTCTACGTTGTTCGGCGGATTCCTTATAAATACATTTTTAAAATTTGTTTAGATTTCCACCTGCAGTGGCCTCACTTTGCAGCTAAACAGCATTTGGGGGTGTTGGGTGCATTTTCTGCACATCTTCTTCTTCTCTTCATAAAAAAACTGGTTCACTAAAAAAAGAGTAGGTCACCAGCACGCATGTTAAAAAAAAAGTGGGAAATCAGCCTGTTGGCCCCTGGAGCAAAATTTGGCAAATCTTGTGTTGAATGCAGCCAGAAATGGCCACCATGCTGAACTGCAGGAAGATGTGATGAGGCCTCTTGTCGTGGTCTTATTCACAAGAATAGCCCCACCCCCACGCCCCCATGTTCATGATGTTTCCTCAAAGATCACACAAGTATGGAGCCATTTAAAAGACAACAGATATTGGCTGCCATGGGCATCCAAATCAAAATTCATTTTCCCTTTCAGGGTGGTTACAGATCTGTGGTCTTGCTGAAAAGTCATACCGTTTGTGATGGTGTGGAGGGGGTAAGGGTGTGCAGGTGAAGACAGGCAGATGGTGATATGTGGTAGTTAACGAAGGACAGCAGGCCAGTCAGAAGACACCACATGACGACGTGGAGTTTTTCTCTTTTTATATTTCTCATCCCATGGCAAGGAAGCTCAAACCAGGAAACACGCCTGGGAACTCTCTCTCTCAGCACTCAGACACTGAGCACTCTCTCTGCATACTCGCGACACTCTCCTCGGGAGCACTCTAGGCAACACTCTAAGGCAACACAGATCGCACTCACGCGGCGCCTCAAATATATACAGTGGACCCGGACCGCAAAGCAACAACACAGCGCCGCACTCAAAATGAGCCTCGCGAGACAGCATATGACAAAACTTTGCTATCTTTTTGCATTATTCTGCGTTGTCTAGCTCGCCGTATGTTCCAAAGTATCCAAACATATTGAATATCGATGAAAAACTTCAGAACCAAGAATAAAATGCAGTATAGTCATATTTGACAAACTGTGGCTGTGTAAAGTATTGGTGATTAAAAGTCCGAGATTGAACCCCCTTTTAATGATTGACGTCATATTTTCCTCTATTTCGATGAAAAATACCAAATAGCATGAAATATTTTTGTAACGAATGAATAGCTGCATTTTGCTCTTTTTTTATACATAAAAATTTCATTATCCAAGATGCCGTCTGAGCGGAGAACTTTGCGTTTTAAAATTTGATAAAAAAAACGAACAACTTGCTTTAAATCGTCAACATGCCGTCGCCAGTCTCCTAACACGAATCACCATACCGTTCGATAAAAAATGTTATTCTTGGAATGGTTCATCGATGATAATTTTTATATATTTTTGGTTTGCTAACTATCATAGAAAAGGAGTCACCAGAAAGATTTTCGATTGGAAGTCCGTATGTTCATGATAAACGACAATTTAGATCAAACTCACCACAACTCAACAAAGATGGGCGGACGTTCAAGGGAACCGGCGCCGTCAGTCATTTCGCTATAGTCGACAAGCTTGTACAGAAAAGATCATAGGCATGCCGACATACAAAATGAGAGGCTTAATGGACTTTGCTTTCAATGCGCATTCATGGATTCTTTGGATCTCTCATACTTTTTAGTGAAATCAAGAATTATTTCGGTTTGTGCGTCCGGACAATTCAAAATAGCGCCAAGATTAATTGGCGCGAAATACCAGTTTAGAGCAAATATGTGCTTCTTGCCCAAACGGTTATAATAACAGAATGAAATACGTTATTTCTCATGAGCTTAAGCGCCGTATACACAACAATTTAGTTCTGAGGTATTCATGATATTACAGAATTTACACAATAAAAATGAATTTCAACCAAGGGAGTAAGGGGAAGATAACTCATGAACAAACTATCTCCTTTACGACGGGTGATCAAGAAATTTACACTGTTAGCTCCCGGCTACACGTTAAACACACCAGCGGTGAGTGTCAGCAAGTATTGTCTAACTCTTAGGAATCCAATGATCGTAAGTCTGAGGATGAGCGAAGATGCTGAATGCTTTTGTCAAAAAAGTGAGTAAGTCAGCAAGATGTTTAGGAGTGACTGCATTTGGGGTTTTAAAAGAAGTATTTATAAGGACTCCCGCTGAACAACTTTAGATAAACAAATTTCAGACAAAACATGACGCGTTTCCCACCTTTTGGCTTTTTCAGGCAAGATACATAACACACGGACAACGAAAACGAAAAGAGGGAAACATTTTTTCCAAACCAGTTTTTGGGGCAAGATGGGCGTTGATAAGTGTTTTCCCCGTTCAATTTTTTTTTGTCCTGAGTGTTTGCATCCCGCTGAAGAAGATCTTTAAAAAATCAAAGCGGTGCCAAAGTTTTAAACTTGTTGTCAAGTTTTTTCTTGTGATTCATTTGGGCTATGTTGTTCAAGGGGAATCCTTATGAAATACTTAAAAAAATGTTTAAAATTTTCCCCCTCAGTCGCCTCACTTTGGAACTAGATCCCCATTTGTGGGTTTGACGCACGTTTTGCACATCTTTTGCCCGAATGCAGCCAGAATTTTGCCACCTGTGCTTTAACTTTCAGGAGAGATGTATAGGCCTCTTGGGCTTGGTTTTAAATTTTCCCAAAACCTAGCCCCCATCCCCCCTTTCCACCCCCTCCTTCTCTGTAACAGAGGGCTGATCCCTATAGCCTTTTCAAAAAAATTAATGAGGACTGGAAAAAAGACGTAACATTACCTCATCTTAAAAAAAAAAGGAATAAGAGCGTAAAAAAAACATGAATAGCAGTTGTACTTTTTTGGGATGGGACCGATTGATGCTTTTTTCCAAAAACACATACTTGTATCATCAGTTGTCTTGTTGTCTTTGTTTAGAGAAGTCAAGGGGGTAATGAACAGACAACAAGGTTCACAGGGGGATGGGGAAAAAAAACAAATAAAAAAAACATTTTTGCGGCAAGAGGGCAGGGTGAGTTTTTCTTGTTAGGCATTTAAAAAGAAAATCTGGCAAGCTAGATTCTTTTTTTCTGTCATTTTTAACCAAGTTGGAATTTTATTTTCGGGTTTTTAAAGGGTTTTAAAGGGGACAAATTTAATGTCTTTTTTGCACTTTAAACAGCTAGTTACTAGGATCAAATTTGAGTTTTTACAATGTCACAGCCCCATCTTTTGGGGGATATGGCCTATATATTTATGATCATTTCATTTCACCCCCCCCCCCCCCCCCTTCTCTGTCTTCTTTTTGCTTCTCTCCACCTCTTTCTCTCCTGTGTGTGTATGTGTGGGGACACAGGGGTGTTAGGGTAGCATGTGGGGTTGTGTGTTGTGTTGTGTGTGTTGTGTGTGTGTGAGGGGGGGGGGGGGGCTTGTGATATTTCAGGATTCCCTGTGTGTTTCAAAGACCCCACCTCCCACAGTAACTGTAACCCAGCACTGGCTATGTGGTGGAAAACGGAGAAGGGACATTAAGTAACGCCAAGGGGGCCCAACCGGGGACGACGCGATGGTTCATGGAAAGTAGGGCCATTGGGGAGGGCCATAGGGTGCCGGGCACTCTGACAGTGAGGCAGACAGTGAACAGAAATCATCACGAATAAACTGCGGGGTGAGGTCGACGGGTCACTGACATCACAGGACCAGACTTCCACTGCAGGTGGCATTAAGTACTTTTTAGTATCAGTCACTGTTTTGAATGTTGTCTACATGTCTGCAGGTGGAGGACAATGAAGGAATAAGGAGTGGGAAAGGATTGATGATGCGGTGGAACAAAAGTACAAGGGCAATAAAAACCCTCACTTAGAAGCAGAAACAGAAAGAAGTCATAGCAGATTTGGGGGGGGGGGGGGGGGGGGGGGGGGGGGGGGGGGGGGGGGGGGGGGGGGGGGGGGGGGGGGGGGGGGGGGGGGGGGGGGGGGCTTTAAAAAGCATGTGTAGTGCAGTCATTACCATCACCGGCTGGGGGGGGGAGGGTTTTTAATCCGTGTGTGTGGGAGTTCTTTTGCCCCAGAGGTTTCAGTTCTGTGTTGAGTGAGCTGGAGGTCTAGTGGGAAACTTTAAGCACACAGCTGACTCTTGTTTGGTGGGCACACTGTCTCACACTGCACATGTCTGTCTCTCTTCAGCGTGGTTTACGCCAGGGGGATTTTTGAATGGAGGCACCAAGCACACCCCATGTAGTCTCAGACCAGACTGGAACTTTACGCATCGTCCATCGTCGTAAATGACCTCCACAAAAAGATGCTCTTTATTCTCTGTCTTTGAACACGCAGGGTTTCGCTGATGGAGGTAGTGGGAGGGGAGTGAGGGAGTGGGTTTAAAAAGGGGGGGGGGGGGGGGCTAAGGCCTATATCACCCCATCATCGTTGTAATAATAATGAGATTCTTTACTGCGCTTAATCTTACACAAGCCCCAGCCGCTACAAAAAAAATACAGAAAATATTAAACAAAACTTAAGTGAAACCAAGAAAAGATGTAAATTGCAATGATTACAACGCACCTACAAACATGAGTGCCTATAGACTCACACTCACGTCTGCACACACCAAACACGCACACACACACACACACACACACACACACACACACACTCACACACACACACATCACACCATGCACACACAGACACAACACCACGACACACACACTACACACACACACACACACACACACACACACAGCACACACGAAACACACACACAACTATTAAACACCTTGATAGAGTTGAATGTAGTTTGTCCAAGAATGACTTGTGACGTTTGATTTCCTGCCATCACTTCTCACTGTCCCTGTGGCTGTGGGTGCCTGGACTGCTAGAAGAAATGTGTGTAGAGGCTGCAAAAAAAAAAGGGGAACGAACTGGAACAAGTGGGCACAAGAGTCACATTACATAAGGTGGAAAAGGGGTAATGAGAGGGTGGGGGAGGGATGTAAAAAGGGTGGGGAAAAAGGGGGGGGGGGAAAAAGGGGAAGGGGGGGGGAGGGGGGGGGTGGAGAGGAGGGGGGGTGGGGGAATTGGAGGACCTAAGGGTGGAGAAGATGGAGGGGGGGAGGGGGGTAAGATGAGACAGAAAAAAAGCAAAAAAAAAATCAAGTTTGACTGATGTGAAGACTGCACAAAGAAAGTTAGATAAAGATTATGCTGTCAATAAAAAAATAAATATATATATATAAATCTCCGACTGAACTCTTTTTCGTTAAGTCTCCCTGACCCTCCTGGCCTTTCGACTGTGTGGCTGGTGGGACTCTATGAAGGAGTTGAAAGCTGATGAAGAGAGAGTGATTATCAGGCATTTTAGAACTTACTACTGGATTCTGTCTCGGCAAAATGACCCTGTTTGCTCATCATCACAACTGACTGCAGTCATTGATGGATGCTAGGCCCCCTAAACAGAGGAAAGTGAGAAAGAAATAGTTTGAATTTGTCCTGGAGTGTTATTATATTACAGTATTTGTCTAGTCCGCTGTTGCGAATGGTCAGCGTCGCAGACTCCCGGCTAGGAGGGTTGTGGTTTGATTCCCATCAGAACCCTGTGGGATTTTTCTTTCCCAACCACTCTACCGAAGCTGAGTTTTGTCTACAGGCTCAGTTGGTAAGACTAGACCACGTCAGTCCAAGTTTTCATCCACAAATGGATTGTCTCTGAGAGGTTGCTGAATTCATCTCAGGCCTGGTTGATGCCAGGATATATTATGAAAGTGACATATATGTACAGCCCGACAACAGTCCTCAGCCCAGAATGGAATTCCATAACTATATCTTCATCACCCTCCTTCTCCATTGATTTGCATACAAGATATTTTTTAAAAAGTCACTCAAATTCTGTGGGCCTTTCATGCCCCGCTCTCATATTTACCGATCAGATTCGATGACCTCAGTTTTCGATGTCTTCGCCTGCTCTATGGCTTTGGATTTATTTTATTGTTGTCTTACTTTCATCATACCTGTAGTTGATTTATTAGTTTCGCTTGAAGTCTCCTTCATCATTAATGTAGTAGAGTTTTCATTGGAGGCTGATCCTAATACTTGATTCCAGTTGACTGTGTGATTCATTATGCAGTTTAGTCAGGTTTTCTTGGGAAATAATGCGGTTCGAATTCATGGGTGGGATCACATGGGACAGCGGGCCATGAGAGGGGGGGGTGGGGGCGGGGGGGGGGGGGGGGTGGTGGGGGGGGTGGGGGGTGGGGTGTGGGGGTGGCTGGGTGGTGGTGGGGGTGTTTGCTATCGGTGGGGGTGGGCTTGGGTGTGGTGGTGGGCGGGGGGGGTGAGGGGGGGGGGTTTTGGTTGGCAATTAAACGGAGAGGAGGTTGTTGGAAACAAGAACAAGGAAAGGAAAGAAGCCGGCTGCAGATGTTTGGAATCATAGATCATCGTGAGAGACTCGATCCTTATCTGGGGGCTCATCCATAATGACTCTTCAGCTGGAAATCACTGTAGATTACCGTCATAAGGTAACGGATTACGACATCCTTATTCCACCAAAAATCCGTCATGAGTTCTAACTCACTAGATATCTCAAATCGAGAGGCCAGGCTCCGTACTGTGGTGCTATCTCAGTTAGAAGTCAGTGAATTGGGAGACTGTTAAGTATTAATCTATATGTATGCTGCCGAAGCACAATTAGATCAAGTACACGACATCAATAAAGAGCAACTATATAGGGAATTGCGGCGAAAAGGAGAAGTTACTTGTTTTAGTGCACATAAGCATCTAGCTTTTGACACAATATGTCTTGCACGTCTAACTTTATGAGAAGGCTGTATGACTAACACACAACAATTCGATAACTAAGAGGGTACATCGAAAGTAATCTGTATGACGATAATACTACTAGAGCCTGAAGGGGGAACACTCGAATACGGCAATCATGACATTGCTAGTGAGAGCGAGCATAAGTTATATATCAAAAATCACATGGTCATCCAATTGAAACCTAAGACAATTGTACAGGGGCGATTGTCACACGACTCTCACACCTAGTGAGTCTCTAGGATCCAGGGCGTGGTCTGAAGGTACAGATCTGTACTAACATGCGAGTATCCAAGGGTGATACGTCTAGAGAGGAAACAGACTATGTACGTAGGAGCAGATCGACAGTTGGATCTATCTTCAAAGATGCGGTGTGGCAAGCACATATATTAGTAATATGGGCGTTACTGACAATAGGGAAGTTTCCGCTTGATGTGGCGGAGTTGCGATTCAAGTGTGCACTTGATGGGCGAGTCTAAGCGAGTGTGGAGCGATAGAGATGGGGGCTGAGGTTAATCAGGACGTAAGGCGTGGTCCGTCAGTACATGAGGTCAAGTCTAACTGAGACTGCAACAGTGAGTGAACCTATAGCTTGCGAGGTAACGAAAGGCTGGGTGCATGGGAAGAGTTTGGTAATGGGCCCAGACAATGTGGTGTGGGGGGGGGGGGGGGGGGGGTGGGGGGTGGGGGGGGGTGGGGGGGGGGATATATAATATATCTTATATATATATTATATTAGGGGGTGTGTTTTGTTTGGGGGGGAGTGGGGGCGTTTTTGTGGGGGGGGGGGGGGGCGGGGGGGGGGGGTGGTTGGGGTGGGGGGGCGCTGGTGGGGGGAGGGGGCTTGTGGGGGTATGAGTGAGGTGGGGTCTGTATTTAAACTTTACTTAAGGAGCATCGCGAGTAGAGATGACAGGTAGAGGTAATAGTGATGGACATTTGCTGACGGAGTTGTAGGTAGAACTAGCTTGAGATGTGTGCAACTAAATCTCTGAACAGCGTGGTCAGATTTTACGATACTGCTGTGTAGTTCTAGCACGTTTCAATCTGTTAGTGTGGGGACCTAGAAGTAGTTTCAACTGGACATTGGGGACTACTTTATACTAGATGGGAGGTGGGTGCTCTTGTTTTAGGAGGTAGGGAGGTCATAGATGTGGAGACATTTTGATGTGGTGATAGGATTTACGTTGGAGGTGGAGGGATATATGGGTGTACTATTGATGCACACGACTTAACCCGACTTTACGGAACTCAATCTAGTGTGTGTATAAGAAATCAATAGAGATGGATGGGATCGTCGGTGGCAGTTCTTCTGAGAGATATGGGTGCGTGTTGATTGGTACAGAGTGTATTCAGCATTCTGAGAGCGAGAATTCTAGTGGTCTGATGTGTCTGATGGGGGCGTCGCAATATGGATGGCCCGTTATCACATATATGGCTGTGGGTATTGTGCTTGATGAGTGTGGGCGTTCAGCTGAGGCACAAGCGTTCCCCAAACGACTGCCTTACTCAACACAGCTATAAGCTTTCATGAAAGCGCTCACCACAGACATGACAGGCCGCTCTCACGCTCTTGAGAGTTCATCACTACTCCTCCTCGACACTCATCACACAAAACACCCTATGACCTGGGCAATGTCCACGCAGATGAGGCGTGAGTGCAGCATGCATAGTACATGTTGCCACGTGGTGTCTCTCAGTTCTGACAGTAGGCGGAGCACAGGATACACGTACATTCAGTCATTTCTTATGTCGATCCATTCTGTATGCGGAGTGATGTGCCATGCACGCTCACTCAAGCGAGCAGCTACTAGGTTAACACACCAGCGTGGTCTCACAGCTGGGAGAATGCTGAGTGCGGATGCATTTGACATAATTTCGGCTACTGAATACTTGTAAGTGAAGCATGTACTGGTAGTTAGACACAGGCAGATAAGACAGACAACAGTCAAAGGGACTCAATGGACAAGACACGACACATAGTCAAGTGCGAAACGCTATATGTCAATTTTGTGTCTGCTAACTATATGTTTGTGGTGCTACGCGTGACAGTACAGTGAAATGTGACAGTCATGGTTGTGGAGTGAATGTGTCGCATGCACATGCCAACTGGTACATGCTGAGCGCCCTGTGTCGTCGCTGTCTCTGTCTCGTCTGCTCCGTCTCTCGGTCGTCGCTGCATGTAAGTGATTAGCCAGACTGATATCAGACAATGTGTAGTACAGATACCACGTGTATAAACTCCACCGTAATGAGTATTGAGTATCGGGGGGGGGGGGGGGGGGGGGGGGGGGGGGGGGGGGGGGGGGGGGGGGGGGGGGGGTGGGGGGGCTGGTGGGCCCACCTCCTTTTTTTTTTATTTTTTTTTTTTTACACAGATGATGTTTCCACAACTTATCGATGGTGACAAAGTTGCAGTAATATTAATATGGGTGTGCCAGCCATAAAAAGT
>JAMYXO010008111.1:0-11247 GCA_033310375.1 Conus canariensis
CACTTTTTTTTCTTTCTTTTTTTCTTTTAAAGACGATTACCAAGTTAGATACAGAAAGAGACTCTTTACTACTTGTAGTCTGGGAGAAGTCAAAAAAAAAATCTGATCACTAGCAAACTAATTAAATAGCTAACTAACTAATTAACCAATTAACTACCTTACTTACTACCTAAATACATGACTGACTAAGTAACTAATTAACTATTCTTCACATTTTTTTCATTCTTTCACATTTTTTTGTTTCTTTGCTCTGCCGGGATTCGAACCCGCAGCTTTTGCATGGATGGGCGTCTGAAGGCGTGCCTTTTTTGAGACGGATGTCTTACCCCACTGCTAACAGACACCTATTCTACCTTGAGAAATTTATGCCTTTTGAAGTTCACTTCTGTTCCTTCCCAACCAGCAGCTAGTTCAAACATTCAGTTGTTTCCTACACAAGTCTGTTTGTATGTCTGTTAGTCTCCCGTCAACTTGAGAAAGTATGCTGAACTCAGCACTGCAGAACATGACGCTATCCCCGTTCAAAATTAAGGGCAAAGGAACCCACATTGTCGTTGTCATGAAGTTCAATACTATAACCGATTATTCCCTGTCACATTACTACCACAGCGTCCATGCTGTGTATCGCAGAAAGTGCCCCTTCCAGGTAAACAGGGATAACACTGTGAAACACAGAAGAAGCCAAGGGTAGGCAAGACAGCCTTTTCATCTCCATCTGCTTTATTTTGGCCAGCTCTGCCCACTTTCTTCTAATTTTGAACGGGGATAGCGTCATGTTCTGCAGTGCTGAGTTCAGCAGACTTTCTCAAGTTGACGGGAGACTGATAACAGACATACAAACAGACTTGTGTAGGAAACAACTGAATATTTGAACAAGCAGATGGTTGGGAAGGAACAGAAGTGAACTTCAAAAGGCATAAGTTTCTCGAGGTAGAATAGGTGTCTGTTAGCAGTGGGGTAAGAATCCATCTGAAGAAGGCACGCCTTCAGACGCCCACCCATCCAAAAGCTACGGGTTCGAATCCCGCCAGAGCAAAGAAAAAAAATGTGGAAGAATGAAAAAAAAAATGTGAAGAATAGTTAATTAGTTATTTAGTAAGTAGGTAGTTAAATTAGTAATTATTACTTAGCTGTTTAATTAGTTAGTTAGTGATTTTTTTTTTAACTTCTACCAGACTACAAGTCGTAAAGAGCCTCTTTCGGTCTCTAACTTTGTAATCGTCTTTAAAAGAGAAAAGTGTATATGGTTAATCAGTTACTTAGTAAGTAAAGTAGTTACTCAGTTAGTTAATTAGTTACTTAGCTATTTAATTAGTTAGTTAGTTTGTTAGTAATTAGATTTTTTTTACTTCTACCAGACTACAAGTCGTAAAGAGCCACTTTCTGTCTCTAACTTTGTAATCGTCTTTAAAAGAAAAAAGTGTATATGCACGTACATATCAGCATGAAACTGTCTTATAGTGAAATAAAATACAGAAGGCTATGAACAGGAAAACAATACAACCGAACGTGATTCAAAATCAATGCATTTACCCGACACAGAGCACAAAACTAATGTTAGAATATCAAGCACACGTGGCACAGACAGTGCCTAGCTCACTGCAGAAGCTAATGTGCAGTAGCACACAGAATCTTGTCAACAAAACATTCACACACTAATAATGGCAACTACTGAGAAAAAGGGGCAATAACTTGGTCAATCTCCTCCATGTTTGTGGCCAAGTTCAACACGTCACTTTTACCTGGAGCAAAGATGTTGTGAAAGGAAATCCTCACTACGACCCATCCTGACTACTGTGTTGTAAAGTTGTGAAGTGGACTATTACTTTGTGTGATTGACAGTCCAGGGATTTGTTACAAATGTATTTAATACCACGATGTGGGGTCCATGTCACGATGAACGTTTGTAAAGGCCAATTGTACAACGTTGTTTGCACAGAAGTTTCGTGTATGTGCCTCTCTCCTCACTCCATTTCTCCCCAGCCCTCACCCCTACCCCGTTCCCCCATCTCATTCTTCCATAGTCAGTTTTTGTGAATGGGCCTTAATAGCCTAAACCACATTAACCTATTTGCATTCGTATTCGGTCTGTCCTTCAGTCTGTCTGTCTTTCTGTCTGTCCGTCTGTCTGTCTCTCTGACTGTCTGTCTGTCAGTCTCTCTGTCTGTCTGTCTATCTGGTCTGTCTGCCTCTGTCTCTCTCTCTGTCTCGTCTCTGTCTCTGTTCTCTCTCTCTCTCTCTCTCTCTCTCTCTCTCTCTCTCTCTCTCTCCTTCTCTTGCTCTGTCTGTCTGAAAAGTCATAAATTGAATATGTATATAAATTAATACCTAAATACCTAAATAAATGCTTAATGAATAAACAAATAATAAATAAACAAATAAATGAATATAGAAATAAAGGATTAATAAATAATAAGTATTTCAAGAACTAAATGAGAAAAAGGAATATTTGATATACCATGAAGATTTTAGAAGATGATTAAAACTTCATTGAGGATAACAAAGACATTGTCACAATTATACCAATAGTACAAATGATGAAAAAAGGAAGAATAAACAAAGGAAGAGAAAGAAGGAAGGAAAAGGAAGGAAGGAAGGAAAAGAACCAAAAAACCAAGAGAGATAACCAAAATGGTAAAAAAAAGCAAAGTCTGCTGGTGGGTAAGTGAAAAAAAAAGTTGATTACTTAATTAGTTGGTTAGTTAGTTAGTTCTATTTTCTCACTTTATAATCACCTTCTCATAATATCTTCATGGTACTTCAATCCTCCCTGTCTTACACTTCGTTCTTATTTCCTTCTTTATCTTCCTATTTCCATCTCTTCTTTGTTTCTTTGTTTCTGTTTTGTACTCTATTCATTTATTCATTTAGTCTTTTTGTGGTTCCTTATATATGTATGTACATATACACTTTTTTTTCTTTCTTTTTTCTTTTAAAGACGATTACCAAGTTAGATACAGAAAGAGACTCTTTACTACTTGTAGTCTGGGAGAAGTCAAAAAAAAAATCTGATCACTAGCAAACTAATTAAATAGCTAACTAACTAATTAACCAATTAACTACCTTACTTACTACCTAAATACATGACTGACTAAGTAACTAATTAACTATTCTTCACATTTTTTTCATTCTTTCACATTTTTTTGTTTCTTTGCTCTGCCGGGATTCGAACCCGCAGCTTTTGCATGGATGGGCGTCTGAAGGCGTGCCTTTTTTGAGACGGATGTCTTACCCCACTGCTAACAGACACCTATTCTACCTTGAGAAATTTATGCCTTTTGAAGTTCACTTCTGTTCCTTCCCAACCAGCAGCTAGTTCAAACATTCAGTTGTTTCCTACACAAGTCTGTTTGTATGTCTGTTAGTCTCCCGTCAACTTGAGAAAGTATGCTGAACTCAGCACTGCAGAACATGACGCTATCCCCGTTCAAAATTAAGGGCAAAGGAACCCACATTGTCGTTGTCATGAAGTTCAATACTATAACCGATTATTCCCTGTCACATTACTACCACAGCGTCCATGCTGTGTATCGCAGAAAGTGCCCCTTCCAGGTAAACAGGGATAACACTGTGAAACACAGAAGAAGCCAAGGGTAGGCAAGACAGCCTTTTCATCTCCATCTGCTTTATTTTGGCCAGCTCTGCCCACTTTCTTCTAATTTTGAACGGGGATAGCGTCATGTTCTGCAGTGCTGAGTTCAGCAGACTTTCTCAAGTTGACGGGAGACTGATAACAGACATACAAACAGACTTGTGTAGGAAACAACTGAATATTTGAACAAGCAGATGGTTGGGAAGGAACAGAAGTGAACTTCAAAAGGCATAAGTTTCTCAAGGTAGAATAGGTGTCTGTTAGCAGTGGGGTAAGACATCCAGCTGAAAAAGGCACGCCTTCAGACGCCCACCCATCCAAAAGCTGCGGGTTCGAATCCCGCCAGAGCAAAGAAAAAAAATGTGGAAGAATGAAAAAAAAAATGTGAAGAATAGTTAATTAGTTATTTAGTAAGTAGGTAGTTAATCAGTTAGTTAATTAGTTACTTAGCTGTTTAATTAGTTAGTTAGTGATTTTTTTTTTACTTCTACCAGACTACAAGTCGTAAAGAGCCTCTTTCGGTCTCTAACTTTGTAATCGTCTTTAAAAGAGAAAAGTGTATATGGTTAATCAGTTACTTAGTAAGTAAAGTAGTTACTCAGTTAGTTAATTAGTTACTTAGCTATTTAATTAGTTAGTTAGTTTGTTAGTAATTAATTTTTTTTACTTCTACCAGACTACAAGTCGTAAAGAGCCACTTTCTGTCTCTAACTTTGTAATCGTCTTTAAAAGAAAAAAGTGTATATGCACGTACATATCAGCATGAAACTGTCTTATAGTGAAATAAAATACAGAAGGCTATGAACAGGAAAACAATACAACCGAACGTGATTCAAAATCAATGCATTTACCCGACACAGAGCACAAAACTAATGTTAGAATATCAAGCACACGTGGCACAGACAGTGCCTAGCTCACTGCAGAAGCTAATGTGTAGTAGCACACAGAATCTTGTCAACAAAACATTCACACACTAATAATGGCAACTACTGAGAAAAGAGGCAATAACTTGGTCAATCTCCTCCATGTTTGTGGCCAAGTTCAACACGTCACTTTTACCTGGAGCAAAGATGTTGTGAAAGGAAATCCTCACTACGACCCATCCTGACTACTGTGTTGTAAAGTTGTGAAGTGGACTATTACTTTGTGTGATTGACAGTCCAGGGATTTGTTACAAATGTATTTAATACCACGATGTGGGGTCCATGTCACGATGAACGTTTGTAAAGGCCAATTGTACAACGTTGTTTGCACAGAAGTTTCGTGTATGTGCCTCTCTCCTCACTCCATTTCTCCCCAGCCCTCACCCCTACCCCGTTCCCCCATCTCATTCTTCCATAGTCAGTTTTTGTGAATGGGCCTTAATAGCCTAAACCACATTAACCTATTTGCATTCGTATTCGGTCTGTCCTTCAGTCTGTCTGTCTTTCTGTCTGTCCGTCTGTCTGTCTCTCTGACTGTCTGTCTGTCAGTCTCTCTGTCTGTCTGTCTATCTGGTCTGTCTGTCTCTGTCTCTCTCTCTCTGTCTCTGTCTCTGTCTCTGTCTCTCTCTCTCTCTCTCTCTCTCTCTCCTCTCTCTCTCTCTCTCTCCTTCTCTTGCTCTGTCTGTCTGAAAAGTCATAAATTGAATATGTATATAAATTAATACCTAAATACCTAAATAAATGCTTAATGAATAAACAAATAATAAATAAACAAATAAATGAATATAGAAATAAAGAGATTAATAAATAATAAGTATTTCAAGAACTAAATGAGAAAAAAGGAATATTTGATATACCATGAAGATTTTAGAAGATGATTAAAACTTCATTGAGGATAACAAAGACATTGTCACAATTATACCAATAGTACAAATGATGAAAAAAGGAAGAATAAACAGAAGAGAAGGAAGGAAGGAAGGAAGGAAGGAAGGAAGGAAGGAAGGAAGGAAAAGAACCAAAAAACCAAGAGAGATAACCAAAATGGTAAAAAAAGCAAAGTCTGCATGGTGGGTAAGTGAAAAAAAAAGTTGATTACTTAATTAGTTGGTTAGTTTAGTTAGTTCTATTTTTCTCACTTTATAATCACCTTCTCATAATATCTTCATGGTACTTCAATCCTCCCTGTCTTACACTTCGTTCTTATTTCCTTCTTTATCTTCCTATTTCCATCTCTTCTTTGTTTCTTTGTTTCTGTTTTGTACTCTATTCATTTATTCATTTAGTCTTTTTGTAGTTCCTTATATATGTATGTACATATACACTTTTTTTCTTTCTTTTTTTCTTTTAAAGACGATTACCAAGTTAGATACAGAAAGAGACTCTTTACTACTTGTAGTCTGGGAGAAGTCAAAAAAAAAATCTGATCACTAGCAAACTAATTAAATAGCTAACTAACTAATTAACCAATTAACTACCTTACTTACTACCTAAATACATGACTGACTAAGTAACTAATTAACTATTCTTCACATTTTTTTCATTCTTTCACATTTTTTTGTTTCTTTGCTCTGCCGGGATTCGAACCCGCAGCTTTTGCATGGATGGGCGTCTGAAGGCGTGCCTTTTTTGAGACGGATGTCTTACCCCACTGCTAACAGACACCTATTCTACCTTGAGAAATTTATGCCTTTTGAAGTTCACTTCTGTTCCTTCCCAACCAGCAGCTAGTTCAAACATTCAGTTGTTTCCTACACAAGTCTGTTTGTATGTCTGTTAGTCTCCCGTCAACTTGAGAAAGTATGCTGAACTCAGCACTGCAGAACATGACGCTATCCCCGTTCAAAATTAAGGGCAAAGGAACCCACATTGTCGTTGTCATGAAGTTCAATACTATAACCGATTATTCCCTGTCACATTACTACCACAGCGTCCATGCTGTGTATCGCAGAAAGTGCCCCTTCCAGGTAAACAGGGATAACACTGTGAAACACAGAAGAAGCCAAGGTAGGCAAGACAGCCTTTTCATCTCCATCTGCTTTATTTTGGCCAGCTCTGCCCACTTTCTTCTAATTTTGAACGGGGATAGCGTCATGTTCTGCAGTGCTGAGTTCAGCAGACTTTCTCAAGTTGACGGGAGACTGATAACAGACATACAAACAGACTTGTGTAGGAAACAACTGAATATTTGAACAAGCAGATGGTTGGGAAGGAACAGAAGTGAACTTCAAAAGGCATAAGTTTCTCAAGGTAGAATAGGTGTCTGTTAGCAGTGGGGTAAGACATCCAGCTGAAGAAAGGCACGCCTTCAGACGCCCACCCATCCAAAAGCTGCGGGTTCGAATCCCGCCAGAGCAAAGAAAAAAAATGTGGAAGAATGAAAAAAAAATGTGAAGAATAGTTAATTAGTTATTTAGTAAGTAGGTAGTTAATCAGTTAGTTAATTAGTTACTTAGCTGTTTAATTAGTTAGTTAGTGATTTTTTTTTTACTTCTACCAGACTACAAGTCGTAAAGAGCCTCTTTCGGTCTCTAACTTTGTAATCGTCTTTAAAAGAGAAAAGTGTATATGGTTAATCAGTTACTTAGTAAGTAAAGTAGTTACTCAGTTAGTTAATTAGTTACTTAGCTATTTAATTAGTTAGTTAGTTTGTTAGTAATTAGATTTTTTTTACTTCTACCAGACTACAAGTCGTAAAGAGCCACTTTCTGTCTCTAACTTTGTAATCGTCTTTAAAAGAAAAAAGTGTATATGCACGTACATATCAGCATGAAACTGTCTTATAGTGAAATAAAATACAGAAGGCTATGAACAGGAAAACAATACAACCGAACGTGATTCAAAATCAATGCATTTACCCGACACAGAGCACAAAACTAATGTTAGAATATCAAGCACACGTGGCACAGACAGTGCCTAGCTCACTGCAGAAGCTAATGTGTAGTAGCACACAGAATCTTGTCAACAAAACATTCACACACTAATAATGGCAACTACTGAGAAAAGAGGCAATAACTTGGTCAATCTCCTCCATGTTTGTGGCCAAGTTCAACACGTCACTTTTACCTGGAGCAAAGATGTTGTGAAAGGAAATCCTCACTACGACCCATCCTGACTACTGTGTTGTAAAGTTGTGAAGTGGACTATTACTTTGTGTGATTGACAGTCCAGGGATTTGTTACAAATGTATTTAATACCACGATGTGGGGTCCATGTCACGATGAACGTTTGTAAAGGCCAATTGTACAACGTTGTTTGCACAGAAGTTTCGTGTATGTGCCTCTCTCCTCACTCCATTTCTCCCCAGCCCTCACCCCTACCCCGTTCCCCCATCTCATTCTTCCATAGTCAGTTTTTGTGAATGGGCCTTAATAGCCTAAACCACATTAACCTATTTGCATTCGTATTCGGTCTGTCCTTCAGTCTGTCTGTCTTTCTGTCTGTCCGTCTGTCTGTCTCTCTGACTGTCTGTCTGTCAGTCTCTCTGTCTGTCTGTCTATCTGGTCTGTCTGTCTCTGTCTCTCTCTCTTCTCTGTCTCTTCTCTGTCTCTCTCTCTCCTCTCTCTCCTCTCTCTCTCTGTCTCTCTCTCTCTCCTTCTCTTGCTCTGTCTGTCTGAAAAGTCATAAATTGAATATGTATATAAATTAATACCTAAATACCTAAATAAATGCTTAATGAATAAACAAATAATAAATAAACAAATAAATGAATATAGAAATAAAGAGATTAATAAATAATAAGTATTTCAAGAACTAAATGAGAAAAAAGGAATATTTGATATACCATGAAGATTTTAGAAGATGATTAAAACTTCATTGAGGATAACAAAGACATTGTCACAATTATACCAATAGTACAAATGATGAAAAAAGGAAGAATAAACAAAGGAAGGAAGGAAGAAGGAAGGAAGGAAGGAAGGAAGGAAGGAAGGAAGGAAAAGAACCAAAAAACCAAGAGAGATAACCAAAATGGGAAAAAAAGCAAAGTCTGCGTGGTGGGTAAGTGAAAAAAAAAGTTGATTACTTAATTAGTTGGTTAGTTAGTTAGTTCTATTTTTCTCACTTTATAATCACCTTCTCATAATATCTTCATGGTACTTCAATCCTCCCTGTCTTACACTTCGTTCTTATTTCCTTCTTTATCTTCCTATTTCCATCTCTTCTTTGTTTCTTTGTTTCTGTTTTGTACTCTATTCATTTATTCATTTAGTCTTTTTGTAGTTCCTTATATATGTATGTACATATACACTTTTTTTTCTTTCTTTTTTTCTTTTAAAGACGATTACCAAGTTAGATACAGAAAGAGACTCTTTACTACTTGTAGTCTGGGAGAAGTCAAAAAAAAAATCTGATCACTAGCAAACTAATTAAATAGCTAACTAACTAATTAACCAATTAACTACCTTACTTACTACCTAAATACATGACTGACTAAGTAACTAATTAACTATTCTTCACATTTTTTTCATTCTTTCACATTTTTTTGTTTCTTTGCTCTGCCGGGATTCGAACCCGCAGCTTTTGCATGGATGGGCGTCTGAAGGCGTGCCTTTTTTGAGACGGATGTCTTACCCCACTGCTAACAGACACCTATTCTACCTTGAGAAATTTATGCCTTTTGAAGTTCACTTCTGTTCCTTCCCAACCAGCAGCTAGTTCAAACATTCAGTTGTTTCCTACACAAGTCTGTTTGTATGTCTGTTAGTCTCCCGTCAACTTGAGAAAGTATGCTGAACTCAGCACTGCAGAACATGACGCTATCCCCGTTCAAAATTAAGGGCAAAGGAACCCACATTGTCGTTGTCATGAGTTCAATACTATAACCGATTATTCCCTGTCACATTACTACCACAGCGTCCATGCTGTGTATCGCAGAAAGTGCCCCTTCCAGGTAAACAGGGATAACACTGTGAAACACAGAAGAAGCCAAGGGTAGGCAAGACAGCCTTTTCATCTCCATCTGCTTTATTTTGGCCAGCTCTGCCCACTTTCTTCTAATTTTGAACGGGATAGCGTCATGTTCTGCAGTGCTGAGTTCAGCAGACTTTCTCAAGTTGACGGGAGACTGATAACAGACATACAAACAGACTTGTGTAGGAAACAACTGAATATTTGAACAAGCAGATGGTTGGGAAGGAACAGAAGTGAACTTCAAAAGGCATAAGTTTCTCAAGGTAGAATAGGTGTCTGTTAGCAGTGGGGTAAGACATCCAGCTGAAGAAGGCACGCCTTCAGACGCCCACCCATCCAAAAGCTGCGGGTTCGAATCCCGCCAGAGCAAAGAAAAAAAATGTGGAAGAATGAAAAAAAAATGTGAAGAATAGTTAATTAGTTATTTAGTAAGTAGGTAGTTAATCAGTTAGTTAATTAGTTACTTAGCTGTTTAATTAGTTAGTTAGTGATTTTTTTTTTTACTTCTACCAGACTACAAGTCGTAAAGAGCCTCTTTCGGTCTCTAACTTTGTAATCGTCTTTAAAAGAGAAAAGTGTATATGGTTAATCAGTTACTTAGTAAGTAAAGTAGTTACTCAGTTAGTTAATTAGTTACTTAGCTATTTAATTAGTTAGTTAGTTTGTTAGTAATTAGATTTTTTTTACTTCTACCAGACTACAAGTCGTAAAGAGCCACTTTCTGTCTCTAACTTTGTAATCGTCTTTAAAAGAAAAAAGTGTATATGCACGTACATATCAGCATGAAACTGTCTTATAGTGAAATAAAATACAGAAGGCTATGAACAGGAAAACAATACAACCGAACGTGATTCAAAATCAATGCATTTACCCGACACAGAGCACAAAACTAATGTTAGAATATCAAGCACACGTGGCACAGACAGTGCCTAGCTCACTGCAGAAGCTAATGTGTAGTAGCACACAGAATCTTGTCAACAAAACATTCACACACTAATAATGGCAACTACTGAGAAAAGAGGCAATAACTTGGTCAATCTCCTCCATGTTTGTGGCCAAGTTCAACACGTCACTTTTACCTGGAGCAAAGATGTTGTGAAAGGAAATCCTCACTACGACCCATCCTGACTACTGTGTTGTAAAGTTGTGAAGTGGACTATTACTTTGTGTGATTGACAGTCCAGGGATTTGTTACAAATGTATTTAATACCACGATGTGGGGTCCATGTCACGATGAACGTTTGTAAAGGCCAATTGTACAACGTTGTTTGCACAGAAGTTTCGTGTATGTGCCTCTCTCCTCACTCCATTTCTCCCCAGCCCTCACCCCTACCCCGTTCCCCCATCTCATTCTTCCATAGTCAGTTTTTGTGAATGGGCCTTAATAGCCTAAACCACATTAACCTATTTGCATTCGTATTCGGTCTGTCCTTCAGTCTGTCTGTCTTTCTGTCTGTCCGTCTGTCTGTCTCTCTGACTGTCTGTCTGTCAGTCTCTCTGTCTGTCTGTCTATCTGGTCTGTCTGCTCTGTCTCTCTCTCTGTCTCTGTCCTCTGTCTCTGTCTCTGTCTCTCTCTCTCTCTCTCTCTCTCTCTCTCTCTCTCTCTCTCCTTCTCTTGCTCTGTCTGTCTGAAAAGTCATAAATTGAATATGTATATAAATTAATACCTAAATACCTAAATAAATGCTTAATGAATAAACAAATAATAAATAAACAAATAAATGAATATAGAAATAAAGAGATTAATAAATAATAAGTATTTCAAGAACTAAATGAGAAAAAAGGAATATTTGATATACCATGAAGATTTTAGAAGATGATTAA
>JAMYXO010008112.1:0-5000 GCA_033310375.1 Conus canariensis
ACGCACCCTGCTCACACTGCATCCACGCAACACTCCACACCCCTGACCCTCTTTTGCCCCCCACATGCAAACACAGACAACGGATAACATTTGTAACACGAAAACAGAGATTGGAAAGGGGTTAGGCCGCACACAGAAAGAAAGAGTCATGTAGGAGCTTACCTTCACTAATTTCTCACGCGCGTGCAGGCACACACACACACACGCACACACGCACGCACGCACGCACGCACGCACACACACACACACACACACACACACACACACACACACACACGGGCGTCCATGCACGCGCGCTTGCGTGCGCACCAAAATGTTCGCCAATAAATTCTTGAAATCTGCCTTTTACATAAAATCGCAAGGCAAACAATCGCTGTATTGTGGGTGGAAGGCAGTCTGTCTGGACAATGAAGCCCACTGATGACAGAACAAGGGTGATTGGGAAGGGGCTAGGTGGCACAGAGAGAGAGAGAGAGAGAGAGAGAGAGAGAGAGAGAAGAGAGAGAGAGAGAGATAAGGAATTTTACCGTCACAAACTTCTCACATGCGCACACGTGGTGTAATCACAGAAAATTATTTTGACGTGTTCTCAGAAAATCTTGTCTAATAAAATGAGTTCACGGAACGCGGTCAGCCTTCTCTTCTTTTTCTGTGAAGTTCGTGGCTCACACACACCTCACACACTCTCCACACACACAATCTGGGATCTAGTGATCCCCACGACTTGCCTCAAAGTAGCATTATATTCTCTGTCTGTCTGTCTGTCTGTCTCTCCCTCTATCTGTCTGTCTCTCTCAGTTGCTCAGTCACAAACCTTAAGTGCCGAACACATGCGCATATACACATACAATATTTCGTATCATTGGTATATTTATTCGTTATGATAGCCGCTTATATTAGCTTAAAGAATTAGTTGTAGCAAAATGATCATACCCAACGCCAGTCCTTGTATAACCCAAGCAATTTATCCCAAATACTAAAACTCGTCAAGGAAGGGTGGTGGGGGTGGGTGGGGGTGGGGGGGGGGCGATGTGAGCTTGGGGAGGGGAGACCAGAGATTTGGGAAGGGGAGGGGAGGTGGGATCGACGGTGGGGGAGAGGGGGAAGTGGTGGCAAAACACGCCTAACAAACCAACCTCTCACGCCTATTGTCACGCTTCTTGGCTTTCCTCATGCCTTCCTCGTGGACTCTTTCTTTTCGCTATAAGCCTGGCCTTGCTGGGGACCAGCCAACTGGTGGGACGATTTGTAACACATTCTACATACAACTCTATGATGCCGCCTCTGTAAGCCTGGCCTTACTGGGGACCAGCCAACTGGTGGGACGATTTGTAACAAATTCTACATACAACTCTATGATGCCGCCTCTGCCTGTCTGTTCTCCCCCCCCCCCCCCCCCCCCTTCTCTCTCTCTCTCTCTCTCTCTCTCTCTCTCTCTCTCTCTCTCTCTCTGGGAAAACCTGAAAGAAAAGAAAGTTAATTAAGTATTAAGTCTTTTGTTTCATTTATGTTGTTCTCTTTGCATAAGCAGCACATTATCAGTGTGAGAATGCCAGTACACCACACATTAGAACATTAACAAACCCAGACATTTTGTATCAAATGCCAAAACACTAAAATCAGCAAGACTGTGTCCATTTGTGGGAGAACATACAGACTATGCATGGTGTGTAAGGGACTGGTTGGAGCGAAAAAAATCTGGGTGTTGATAAAGCTGAGCAGCTGTGCTGTTAGCGTAGCTACGAACAGGGTTAGTGGTAGTGGTGGTGTGTGGGTGGGGGGGGGGGGAGCACTGCTAAAGTTACGAACTCATTTACGCACAAAATCTCTCTACGTAGTCGTCATGAAACATATGTTTTGTGTTACGAACTTTTTTAGGTTACGAACTAGTTCTTATCTGCAAAGAAGGTGTCATAAACCTGAGCCCTGGAGTTCAGCTACGGGCCTACTTTCTGCCAAACTATAAACAATCCTGACAGCCACAGCCCAGTAGCTGATACACTGGTTTTTCCCTGGCTCAGTTACTTTCCTTTACTTGGTGGAATGTCACCAAAATACACTTATCTCCAGATAAGTGGTAGCTTACTTTTCCAAATCACTGGTGTTTTCTGACAGCCAGAATCCCTTCGTTCAAGATACGGGGTTCTGGCAGTCACTGTGTATGAAAAGTGCTGCTCATACAAACTGGGCAGAACATAGCATGTTGAGTTAATGGGTTTTAGGGGGAAAGCTGCTTCTACATTTGGAGATACTGGGTATTGATTTTATCAATAACTGATCAAAAATCAATGCCATGACCGAAAAAAGTTTACTGGGTGAAAGATCACACTGGAAAAGATAGTGCAGTGTCAAAAAATGAAAATCGACAAAAATGCGAGATACTGGGTTCTGGCAGTCAAGCCTCGATATATTGTTTTCCCTAGTTCTATTCATCATAGAAATGGGGTCATTAACATGATTTAGATCGGAGAGTCTGAATTTCGTTGAAGGACGATTTAGCCCCAAACTCCGACAATGACAAAGAGTGAAACAAAGAAAGCGACTGTTCAAGAGAGGTCGGCACCGTCAGTCATTTCGTATAGTCGCAAGCTGGATCCTAGGCATGCGATATACAAAACGAAAGCTTACAAACATGACTATGTGCGTTTTGGATTGTACGGGTTTGTCTCATATCTCATTCAACGCCTTCTTCCTTGCGCTGAACCCTGTGAAGTGATCTGAAGCGATCAAAGCTAAGTGAATTTTCGTTGTTTTATTCGTTTATGTCTCACCTGATGAAGACCTAAGAGGTCGAAACGCGTTGTGTTTCATCTTGTGACTCGTTTGTCCACGTTCTCTGGGCGGTTCGCTAACATTTATTTAAGATTTGTTTAGATTTCCGCCTGCAGTCCTCTCGCTTTGCAACTAGATCATATTTTGGGTAAAATCAAGAAATATTCAAGGTTTAACCGGTGGAGAATTAAAAATGGCACCAACGTTCTGTGTGCAAAATATCAGTTTAGAGAAAAATGGGCTTTCTGATCCAGTATAGTTATTACGAGTAAAATTCATTCATTTTTGTGTCTTCAGTGATGTAGGCCTATGCATACTAATTACATAGGTCCTGACGCATTCACATTTTGAAGAGTTTACTCGGTATCATGAAGATTCATCAATCAAGGGAGGTAAGGGCAAAACGTTTCGTCTGCTAAGGGTCGCCAAGAGACGTGCACGTTTTAGCACCTGGCGACATAATACTTTGCGCTTGTTCTGGTTTCTCGTCTGTGACACTTAACGCTTGTTACAGGATCTCTTAGGTGCCAGGACAGTTGTAGCTTACTGTGTTTCATGTTCACCAAACAACTGTGTGTTTATTTCGTTATTTCGTTTGCTTTTATACAGCTACGAATTCTTTTTCGTTTTTGTCTTCCTTGCTTCTTCCTCTTCTTTCTTTCTTCCTTCCCTTCTTTCCTTCATTTTTTCTCTGTCTGTCTGTCAATCTGTCTGTCTGTCCAGTCTTCTTTCTATCATTCCCTTTTCCTTTGTTGCAACAAAGAGAATAAATGTGTCAGAACACCAAACATTAGCACATTAGTAAACCCAGACGCTCTGTGTCAAACACTCAAATACTACAGTTCACATGAGAATGTCCATCGGTAAAATTGCATACAGATTTGCAGGGTGAATGAGAGTTCATACAGAAAAAAGGGGAAAAAAAGGGAAAAAGTGGGAAAAACGGGAGGATGGAGGATCCACAAAAAAAGGAAGGAGAAGGAAATGAAAGAATTTGAAAAAAAGATGTGGACAAAATGAAGGGAGGAGGGGAGGGGGGGGGGGCGCCAGGAGAGAGTGGCTGATTGTGATTTATGTCCCATCTGTCGCTATTTTTAAATACAATGAGTGAATGGCTGATTGTGATTTATGTCCCATCTGTCGCTATTTTTAAATACAATGTGAACTTGCTGACTATGATTACAGCCACACTGAACATAGAAACAACACAGTTCTGAGATGATGGAGGCTCAAGAGCTGTGACTGGGAAAATCAGGACAAAGAACAGGACAATGCTATTGCCATTGTTCCAGTCCCCCCAAAACAAACAAACAAACAAGTTTAAGTGTGTTAATGTTTCGTGTTATGGATTCTTTATCGTAATAACCTTAAACCACAAAACATTACAAAATTATTCCTGTTTCTTTTCTCCTGTTTATTTTACCCCACCTCCCCCTCGTCCTTTCCCTGTCTCCCAATACCTACCTCCCCCTCGTCCTTTCACTGTCTCCCAATACCCACCTCTCCCTCGTCCTTTCCCTGTCTCCCAATACCCACCTCTCCCTCGTCCTTTCCCTGTCTCCCAATACCCACCTCTCCCTCGTCCTTTCACTGTCTCCCAATACCCACCTCCCCCTCGTCCTTTCACTGTCTCCCAATACCCACCTCTCCCTCGTCCTTTCCCTGTCTCCCAATACCCACCTCTCCCTCGTCCTTTCCCTGTCTCCCAATACCCACCTCTCCCTCGTCCTTTCCCTGTCTCCCAATACCCACCTCTCCCTCGTCCTTTCCCTGTCTCCCAATACCCACCTCCCCCTC
The DNA here is from genome assembly GCA_033310375.1 of Conus canariensis. Taxonomy (NCBI): domain Eukaryota; kingdom Metazoa; phylum Mollusca; class Gastropoda; order Neogastropoda; family Conidae; genus Conus; species Conus canariensis. Next base: position 4,570 of record JAMYXO010008112.1, read on the forward strand.
GTCCTTTCCCTGTCTCCCAATACCCACCTCCCCCTCGTCCTTTCCCTGTCTCCCAATACCCACCTCCCCCTCGTCCTTTCCCTGTCTCCCAATACCTACCTCCCCCTCGTCCTTTCCCTGTCTCCCAATACCCACCTCCCCCTCGTCCTTTCCCTGTCTCCCAATACCCACCTCCCCCTCGTCCTTTCCCTGTCTCCCAATACCCACCTCTCCCTCGTCCTTTCCCTGTCTCTCAATACCTACCTCCCCCTCGTCCTTTCCCTGTCTCCCAATACCCACCTCCCCCTCGTCCTTTCCCTGTCTCCCAATACCCACCTCCCCCTCGTCCTTTCCCTGTCTCCCAATACCCACCTCCCCCTCGTCCTTTCCCTGTCTCCCAATACCCACCTCCCCCTTTCCCTGTCTCCCAATACCCACCTCTCCCTCGTCCT
>JAMYXO010008112.1:10000-11245 GCA_033310375.1 Conus canariensis
GGAGAGAGAAGAGGGAACGGGCTGAGGGGGGGGGGGGGGGGGGGCGGAGGGGTGGGAGGGTGGAGGGGAGGGGGAAAGAGTGGAGAGGGGCTATAGTACAAGGACAGTTCTGCCCACTAAACCCTGTTACGCCATTCGTTGTTATACCCCGCCGCCTACCCCCAATTCCCTCCCCTATTACCCCCTCCCCCGTCTCCCCCGTCTCCCGTCGGCTATCCACCCCTTCACGTGGTAGCAGTCCGTTGGTGGTGGTGGTGGTGGTGGTGGTGTGTGTGTGTGAGAGATAAGGGGTGGTGGAGACGGTACGTGTGATGATGGTGGCAAAAGCCCAGGACTGCAGTGGCAGTAGTTATATGATAGATGTAACAGCAGTTACGACAGTGGCAGTAGTTATATGATAGATGTAACGGCAGTTACGACAGTGGCAGTAGCTATATGATAGATGTAACAGCAGTTACGACAGTGGCAGTAGTTATATGATAGATATAACAGCAGTTACGACAGTGGCAGTAGCTATATGATAGATGTAACAGCAGTTACGACAGTGGCAGTAGCTATATGATAGATGTAACAGCAGTTACGACAGTGGCAGTAGCTATATGATAGATGTAACAGCAGTTACAACAGTGGCAGTAGCTATATGATAGATGTAACAGCAGTTACGACAGTGGCAGTAGCTATATGATAGATGTAACAGCAGTTACAACAGTGGCAGTAGCTATATGATAGATGTAACAGCAGTTACAACAGTGGCAGCAGTTATATGATAGATGTAACAGCAGTTACGACAGTGGCAGTAGTTATATGATAGATGTAACAGCAGTTACGACAGTGGCAGTAGTTATATGATAGATGTAACAACAGCAACACCAGTGGCAGTTGTTAGGTGACAGATGAAACAACAGCTACACAAGGGGCAGTAGTTATATGATAAATGTAACAGTAGTTATATGATAAATGTAACAACAGCAACACCAGTCGCAGTAGTTATATGATAGATGTAATAACAGCTACACCAGTGGCAGTAGTTATGTGATAGATCTAACAACTGCAATACCAGTGGCAGTAGGTATATGATAGATGTGGTAACAGTAACAGCAGTGGCAGTTGTTAGGTGATAGATGTAACAGCAGCAATATCAGTGGCAGGAGTAACAACGGCAATACCAGTGGCAGGAGTTATATGATACGTGTAACAACAGCAATACCAGTGGCAGTAGTTCTATAATAGATGTAACAACAGCAA
>JAMYXO010000809.1:0-37643 GCA_033310375.1 Conus canariensis
ATTGGGTATTTTGTGTTATATTTATGTATGTGTGTATATATTGAAGGAATGTGTGTGAAATGTATATATTTTTATATATAATATGGGGGTGTAGGTGAATATATATGTGTTGTGTTTTTATGTGTGTGTATGTATGTATTTTATTGTGTGTGTGTGAAATATATGTATGTGAAATTTATGTTTTATATATGAATGTATATAAAAATATATATATATAAATTAAAATTAAATGTAAATGTTTTATGTACAAATAGGGAATATTGGAACAGGGACAAAAAAGGAGGGGGTTTAAACAATGGGAAAGAAAGAATTGGAACTAAGTGTATTGGGTTGTTGTTGTATTTTTGGGTTATTTTTTTTTTTGGGTTTTTTTTTTTTTTAGTTTTTTTCCCCTTTTTTTTTTTATTGAAATGAATTACTTTCTTTTTTTGTTTTGGGCTTTATGAAATTAGAAAATATGGTGAAAATAATCTTTTTTTTTTCTATTTGAATGAAAGGGAAAAGATATAAAAAAGGGAAATTTAAAAAAAATTTTAAAAAAAAAAAAAAAAAAAAGGGAAAAAACCACTTATCTTCTCTTTTCGGCCCCAAAAATGGGTGTTGGATGAAAAGAGGCCTCTTTTTTGGCTGTATTTTTTTGGCGGAACTAGTTCCCCTTTTCCCTTTTTAAAAAAATTTGCCGGGAAAAGGGATTGCTTTTTCCTTTGGGGTTTTGTCTGTCCTTTTTGCTTTTTCTTTTTTGGGAACAAATTTTGGGAAATTTTTCACTTTCCCCTTTCTTTTGTTTGCGAATGTTTTTGAATTTTAAAAAACAAATTCGATTTCCTGGGGTTTTAAATTTCCCCGGGGCAGTCGATGAAAAAACCCCCTTTGTGTAGAAAAAGGGGACAGCAGGATTTTTCCTGTGTGCCCCGGGGTTGACTTTGCCTATGTTGGAAACAGGCTTCCAAATTTTTTTAAACCGTGAACCCAAACATGATGTTCTGTGGTCGGGCAAAATTCTTTTGACTTCCATTTGCATCAGACCCACGAACAGCACTGAAAAGCGAACAAAAACAGTATGTGGCCCTCCCTTTGTCAAATAGCAGACAAGAAAATAGACGCACTCGCTTCAAATTCTGAAAATAAATTTAAAAAAAAATTTGCTCCGGGCAAAAAAATTCCATTGCCCCTTAAAAACCCGTCCGGGGGGCGAAAATTTAAAACTTGAAAGAAACAGGGCATTAAAACCAAGCAGACGGATTTTTTTTGCTATAAATTTTTGTGCACCAATCGAGCAATAAAGGGGTTTAAAAGTGTGGATTTTACCGTTTGGTTTTTTATCACCGTGACACCCCTTTGAAAGGTTTAGCTTCGAAAATTTCTGATTGTTTTGAATTGCGAAAGGAACGTCTCCTTCTCAATCAGTTCCGGCCCAAAACCCTTGAGGAGTGACACTAAAGGGAAAAGTTCCCTCGGGGTTTTTTCAAGCTTTGGGGAAATTTTGTTCCAAGGTTTTAGGTTTTTTCCCGATACGATTTTCCCCTTTCCAATTTTCCCAAAAAATTTTTGGGCCATCCCGGGTTTTTTCTACCTTCTCTTTTGTCTCCCTCCTTTAATGCTTTTTCCCGAAGCATTGTTTCAGCAAGGGGGCCCTTTTGGGTTTTGGGTTTAGTCCCCCCAAAACCAGGGGGTATTTTTTCCTTTTTCGGGTGTCCGCGTATCTTCTTTCGGGCTGCGTGTGAGTTTTTTTTAGGTTTTAGGGGGCTTCTTCACTGAAGATACGATCATCTCTTTGACTTTTTTGGGAAAGTTGGGGAAACACCAAATGTGAAAAGGCGGGGGATTTTTCTTTTTCCCGAACCCCCTGTGAATGTTTGAGCTCGACTTGTATGCAGGAAAAGGGAAAAAGTAACGTCACGCACAAAGGGCGTTTTCGTGGCTTCCCCCCACCCCCACAAAACAAAACACAAAACACACACACACACACACACACACACCCCACCCCCTCACCCCACACACAAAACACCACACACAAAACCACCACACACACAACACACACCCCAAACCCCCGGCCGCGCGCGCGCTCGCACGTGAACACGCACACCCCACACATGCACACGAAACACACAACTCTAACATATTCACCACACACACAACACACCCCCACACACACAAAAAATACGAACACACACCAACACACACACACACACAACAAACACACACTTAAACGTGAAACCCCTACACTCACATACACTTTGCAACACACACACCCACCCCCACACCCACACACAAAACACACACACACCACACACACACACTCACCACACACACACACACATTTACACACACACACACCACACCCCACACACACAAAACCCCATCACACCCCGTACGCGGCGAAATCCCACACCCACACACACACACACACACACCACACACACCACAAAACAAAACACAAAACCCCCCCTGATCCCTCCACGGGGGAAAACAGGGACAGAAGGCTGGATTTCCCCCCTTTGAAGTTTTTTCCCGGTTTGTAAATTCCTAAAAAAAAAAAGCAGACATCGGGGAAAACTAAACCAAAAATATGAAGGGGATCCACTTGTGAAAATGGGCGAACGCACGGCAAAAACAAAACAACAGAATGGCAGGGTGGAGAGGGAGGGGGGGGGGAGGGGGAAAGGGGGTAAAAAAGGAAGGGGGTAAAAGAGCAGGAAGAGCAAGAGGAAAGAAAGGGAAAAAAAAAGATGGGTGGGGGGGCGGGAGGAAGGCAGAGGGGAGGGAAAGCAGGAGTTAAATCCGGGGTTGTAATGGACCCGAAAACACATTTTTTTGAGCGATTTTGATACAGGCATGTGATCTGTAGAAAAAACGCTCTTTCAAAATTTTCCCACTTTGGGAAACCTGAAAATTATTCTGTTTGTTTGTTTTTTTTTTAAATTAAAAAAACTTTGATTTTAAAAAGTAGTGGGGAATTTCCACAAATTTTTCCCCATTTTTTCATGTATTTTTCATCATCTAAAAAAGCATGAAATGAACTTTCAATGTACTTTCGTTTAGAATGGAAGTTTTGTTTTTTTTGTATTCCCAAAATTTAAACTGGCCGCTCCATTGCCTTTTTGTCCCCTTAAGAAAATGACCCTTTTCTTTACTTTTCAGAAAATGACTTCGTCCCTCAGGTTTTTTCCTCAGTACCAAAAAATACCCCTAATTTAATTTTTTTTTTTACTTTGCATCGCTGATCTGATCAAAATAGAAAAATTCTCATTTCCCGTTTTTTGTTTTATTTTGCTTCCTTAATTTTTTCATTATGCCCCAGGGAAAAAATTTAAAATTTTTGCAACATGGGGACAAAACAGCATTCCATGATTTTTTCCCCCTTAATTTGGGAAATTTTTTTGGGCTGAAGAGATTCCCCGAAGGAAAATTGCAAAATTTTTTTTGAACTTTAAACTTTTTTTTTAAAAAATGCTGAAGTTTTGGGGAAAAGGGCGATAAGTAGAATTTCAAGATAATGGGAAAAAAGGTGGAAGCAAGGAATGTTTTAATAAAGGTGACAGGTAAAACCCAAATTTGTTTTTATAGCCCAGGGGATTGACAAAATTTTAATGGGAATCGAAAACTTATTTTTCAAAAAAGCATATTTTCCCAAAAGGCTTCCAGCTGTTACCAGCATGATGGTTTTTCCAGAAAAAGAAAAAAGATACAGGTGATAACAGGTTCCTGAAGTTTTAAAAAATTTAAAAAACCTTTACACACATTTGGGGTTTAAAAGCGAGGGGGAGTTTAAACTATTAAAAAAGGAAAAAGTAACTACTTTACCATTTTACAGAGCAGTTATCGTCAATTGTGCCTAATTCTTCACTTCCATCTTCCTTTTTTTGGGACATCACCCCGGATTTGTCTCCAAAAGTCGTTTTCCTACGTCTGCAAAGAATTTAAAGTAAACCCCTAGTTTTTCCATTCTGCCGGGGTTTCTTCGTCTGAAAATACTATGAAGTTGAAAATTTAAAATGGGGGCAGGGAACATTTAAAACAAGTGGGGGGAAATTTCTTGCTCCAAATTAAAAAAACCTAACATAGGATAATTTTTTCTTCAAGACGGGCACAGCCTTTTAAAATTTGAAAAAAGCCCAGGACAAATACAAAGACGAACAATCAAATAGGGGGGGGAAAAAAAGGCGGGCCAACACCCCTCCGTCATAAACAGTAATGCCCTTGGAAAAGTTTTGGGAAATTTTTAGGGGGGAAAGGGGAGATTTGGGAAAATGAGAACATTTATGAAAAAAAATATATTATAAATTGAAAACTCTTCAAATAGCTGCATGGGGGAACCCCATCGTTTTTCCTTTTAAAGGGGTGGGTCTGTTTGTTTTGCCTGCCCTAAGCCTTTCGCCCACGGATCGGCCCTCATGGGGGGAAAAATTTAGTTGATTGTTTTCTTTTCCCCCGGGGCGCCCAGTTAGAGACACACCAAAAGGTTCCATAATACCGTGGTGTTAAACCAAACCAAAGGGTTCAAAAAAAAACCCAATAGCCCCCCAAAGAGCAGCCACCCAAGGGTAGTAATGAAACCACAACAAAAGTGTGGGGAGGAAAAAAGTTGCTGAAACTTTAAAAACAATAAAAAAAACATTAAAAACTGTAGGGGACAATCCTTTGAGCCTAGCCGAGGATCCCCCCCCAAAGGGTGGAAAAGGGGGATCCAAAAAATAAAAACAAAGACGGACAAAAAAAAATACAAATAACCTCGTTTTAAATTTAAATGAAATTGAAAAAAATAAGTCAACATTCGGGTTTTTTTCAGGAGGTTTTGATGGGCCCGGGGGTAAAAATATGTCCCAAAACCACGCCCTAATTTGCCCGGGATGTAATATGGGACACCCTTGATAATTCAAAGGGTGGGTGGAGGAAATGGGAGATATGATTTACTTATGGCACCAAAAAATTGGGGAATGGTTTGTCGAGGTGTGGCCTTTTATCTGACAAAGGGTTGGAAAATGTTGTATACATTTTGCAAGTTTTGTTAAACACATATTCCTTTTTTTCAAAATTTTTACGTAAATTTTTATAAACCCTTTTATTTTCTATCCCTCATCGCTGGGAAAAAGGGCCAACTTAATTGCCCTAACTGTGATTTTGATGTAACAGTCATTTATTCGCAGAAGCTCGTGGTCAAAAGTTCACGCGTTTTTCAACAAGGGTGACGATCTAGAGTTCCAACCCCCTCGTGGGGCGGAATGTTCACGACTTGGAAAACCCCCTTTATCCATCGTCGTAACGGGCCCCGATTCATTCGGGTAGGTTTAAAATGGTGAAAGGGAATGCTAATTCTGTCTTTTTCATGCTGTGCTGCAATTACGTATGGGACTTTCCCACCTATGGAGTTTTTTTTTCTGAAAAAGGCTTTGGACCAGATGCTTAAGAGTTTGTATAATCTTATCCCGGGGTTTTTGAGGAGGCCATTATGGAAAATTTTTTGGGGAAAGAAAACTGTTGTTTTCCATGTCATTGATCGTATCATTTTAAATTGGACTGAAAGTGAACGGTAAAGAATGTTGACAAAAAGCTTTGACATCCCTGACTGTTAATGTCAGTGCCTGTGTCGAATGTTTCATTTGTTTGTTGTGTACTACCCTGAGGGACTCCCACCCCATAAAAAAAAAGAAAGAAAGCAAAACCAACAGATTTGGGTTTTGAGTGAAAAAAGAAAAAAACAGTCAGAGTTTCTAAGAGTTTTCAAAGGTAAAAGGTGAAAAAATGAAAGTCCACAAAAATGTCGCATCTTAAGAACCAATATGGCCACTTGAACAAGACAAGGGAAAAGTGAGTACAAGGATTCAAAATGTCAAAGGGCTGAAGAAAAAAAAATGTTTGTTTCAAGTTACTTTGGGCAAACCAATCAGTTAAATTTGGGTAGCAAACCCGTTTATTTGAAAAAATATTAGCTCACAAAATTGGGGGTAATTTTTTTTCCCACAGTTCAAAGGGTTTACAAAAGAATTAACCCGTGAGAACTTTTGGGGAAAAAAAGGGGGCCCCAAAAAAAGTTAAGAAGTTTGTATAATTTTTGATTCCGGGGAATTTTTTGATGCTAAAATGGAACTATTTCTTACACAAGGAGCAGAATAAAAAGGCCCACTACGATTTTCCAGATTTAGAGGAAAATAAAGCATAAAATTTTTTGCAGAAAAACCAAATTTTGGGAAATGTTATTAGCAGAACATATAAAGGGGGGGAGGGGGGGGGGGGCATGATTGGGCTTTTTTGAAAAAAATCTTTTAAACCCAAAGTAGGGATTCGGAATTGTTGGGAAAAATTTTCCTTACAAGAGAAATGCCGCCTAATTAAAGACAGAAATAAAACAAAAAAAAAAAAATAAAAAAAAAAGAGCAACAAATTTATACAGCTGTTTTTTTTCGTTTTTTTTGCTTGTTTTTGGGTTGTTTTTTTAGCGATGGGAATTATTTTAAAAGAAAAGATACATTTTTTATATAGCCAGCAGGGGGAAAAGCCCTTGTATTGCCAGATTTAGAACTCTCTGCCTAAACTTTCATAAAACGGTTCCACAAGGGCCAAATTTCTGCCCTTTGGGTTTTGGTGGGATTTGTTTGGGAAGGGAAAATTTTTCGTTTTTTCCCACTGCAAAATGCTATTTTCTAGGGTGAAAAAAAGGGGCCTAATTTTTGGAAACCACACTTTTGCTAAAATTTGATGCCAATCTTAATGTTAAAAACAAAAAACTTTTTCAAGGGTTTTTGTGAAGTCACTTGGAAGAATACTGCAGGGGCATTTAGTATTCCAGATGCGAAAAATAATGCAAAAACGGAAAAAAAGTTAAAAAGGGAAAACAGTACTAAAAGAGACAGTAAATCGTTTTTTGGGGTGGTGGGGGTTTGGGGGTGGGGGGGCCGGGTGGTATTTTGCCCTTGTCGTTTTGTTTAGGGCTTTTGGGAAACTTTTTCAAAAAAAGGCCCGTTATGGCATTTTCGGGTAAAAAAGTTTTGATCGGATTTCAAGATGTCTACTGTTTTTTAAAAACGTTTGGGTTTTCCCGTTATTATTGTTTTTTTTTTTGGGGCTCCTGCTGTGTTTTAAAGCTACTCAGTTTGATGACACGAGTTCTCTCTCTCTCTTTTTCCCCTTCTCTCTCTCTCTCTCTCTCTTCTCTCTCTCTCTTTTTTTGCTTATTTCCTTCAAATTCATAATTTTTTTTAATATTTTTTTTTCTCTGTTTTTTTGGCTTGCAAAAAACTGGCTTTCTCCCAAACTTCTCTCTCTCTCTTGTTTTTGGGTGTATGTGTTCCTTTTTTTCTAAACTTATTGCATGGTGGGGGCCGCCTATATTCAAGCGGATTTTTCTTAAATTATTTTGTTTTTTCACACCTACCAGGGAACCTCCCGGATGTAGTGGGGTTTTTGGGGGAAATTTTTTTTTCCAAGCGGGTTTTTAGGCAACGGGTTTTGGGGACACTACCAAAACTGCCTTCATAAACCGTTAGGGTTTTGAAGAAAAGGTGATTCCATTTCTCATCCTTCCATCTTGTTTTCTTTAGCGCTGACTCCCCTTTTCATCTTTAATTTTAACTTCCCCCAGCCTCCACTTTTATCCCCTTTTTTTTTCCCGGGGCCTTCTAGCGTGTTCCAGGGACTCGGTCTTCTAAGCCCCCTTTTTTACTAACTGAATCCCTTAAAATTCATTGGTATCTGATATCGGCTTGGTTTTTTTTTTGGGTTTGGGATGCACCTTTAGTTAGGCGTGGTTTCTGGGCCTTTTCCTTCCCACTCACCTCCTCTTAAGCTTGTGAGGGCCCTCTCTCTCTCTCTCTCTCTCTTCTCCCTCTTTTCTCTCTCTCTCTCTTCTTCTTCTTCTTCTTTTCTTCTTCTCTCTCTCTTTTCTATCTCTCTTTTCCTCTCCCCTTTCCCCCTTCTCTCTCCTTTTCCTCTCTCTCTCTCCCTTTTCCCCTCTCTCTCTCTCTCTCTCTTCCCCCTCCTTTTTTAATTGAATGTTTTCTTACATTTTTTTTTAACCCCTTTTTTACAGTTTAAAAATCGAAAATTTTTGGGTTGCCACCCCAAGGGCACCATTGGGTCTTTAAGAAACACCCCCAAATTTTCTCCGAAAAAAAAGGGAAAAAGGCGATTGAAGCGAGGATCAAATAGTTGAGGGGGCGTAGAGACGGGAAAGGGGGAATTGTCAACAAAAGAAAGTTTAATCAACATCCACAACCCGAACGAGTTAGAATAATCTCATTTCCCAAACAATCAAAAAAACACGAAATGCTTTTGGTAAGGGAAAAGCAACAAAAAACAGACCACTGGGGGCCCAACGTCAACAGAAAAAACAAAATTTGGGGCCATTTTTTCGCAAAGGAAAAGGGAAGTTACTGGAAAGAAATTCTGCGAAGGGAAAAAAAATTAGGTTCCTGAAGAGAGAGAGAGAGAGGAGGGAGAGAGAGGAGAGAAAAAAGGAGAGGGGAAAAGAGAGGGGAGGGGAACAAAACGAACGAACAAACGAACAACAAACAAAATTTTAAATTTTTAAAAGGGTAGGGGAAACTAAGCATAAATACTTTTTTACATCCCAGCCCCCCCTGGCAAAAAAAAAAAATCGATAAAAAAAAATAAAGAAAAATCAAACAAATACATAAAAAAACCCAAAAATTTACTTGCTTGAGAACGTTTTGAAAAAAAAGAAGAAAAAAAAAAAAACCCAATAAACCCCAAACCACCACCCCCAAACCAAAAAACAAACAAGAAAAAAATGATCAGGGAAAAGGGGGGGGGGGGGGGGGTGAATGGAGAGAAGAGAGAGGGAAGAGAGGCCGACCAAAGGGCCCTGACCGCCCAAACCGACCCGACGGATTTTTTTTTGCAAAGACGGGCAGAGTTAAAAAAAAAGAAAAAGGGACAATGAACAGACTTTTAGAAACCACCCGCAAAAAGTTTTGGGAAAAAAACACATAAATGGCACGGGATGATCGATGCAATTTATTATTTTTTAAGTCAACTTCAAACCATCACAAAACTTTTAAAATTTAAATTTCGAATTGAGAATTATCAAATACAGAAGAGAGAAGGAGAGGAGGGGGGAGGAAAAGAAAAAGGAAGGGGGAGAGAGAGAGAGAGGGGAGGGGAGGGGTTTTAGTCCCTTTTATCGAACATGCCGTTCGGGAAAAAGGGGGTTTTATAGTGTAAAAAACAACACCTAACCCGAGCAAAACAGAAGTGAAGTTTGAATAAAGGGAAAGGTTCCGCAAAGTTTTTAGCCAGGGTGACCAAAGCACACCACACTCCTGTTGACCCGCCCAAAAAAACCCCCCCCCATCCCCCACCCCACACTCCCGGAAGCCGCGCTTTTATTCACCTAAAACCCCGCAGCGCAGTTCCTTTGTTTAAAATTTTGGCTAAATTTTTCCCGGCTGTTTTCGCCCTCTTTCAAATGCCCCCCGCCCCTTTTAAAATTTCCCCCCACCGGGGCCCCGTCTGTCTGTCTCATGTAAAGTCCTCTGCCCGGTCTGCCTCTGTCGGGTCTGTCAGTCTGCCTCTCTGTCAGCCCTGTCTCCTTTCCCCTCTGTCTCTCTCTCTGTCTCTGTCTGTTGTCTTTTCTCCTCTCTGTTGTCTTTTCTCTCTGTCAGTCTGTCGGGCTGTTGCGTCTGTCTCTGCCCGGTCTGTTTTTCCTTTCCCTCTCTCTCTCTCTCTCAACCTCTCCTCTTCTCTCTTCTCTCTCTCTCTCTGGTTTTTTAATGAAGGGTTTTCTTAAAATCCTTTTAATTTGAACAGTTTACATTGCACTCTTGATCCCACCACCGGCGGGGCACTGGGCCTATAAAAACCCCCTTAAAAACATTTTCGGAAAAAAGGGAAAAAGGAAATCCCAAATCGCATCAGTTTGGGGTTTAAGACGCGTAAAGAGATGGAAGAATTTTCAATAAAATTTTTATATCAAAAAAAAGGCAAAGGGAAAAAAAAAAGTGCCCCCACCTAAAAACAGATCCACCAAAAAAATGAATGTACTTTGTAAAAAAAAACAACAAAACACAGAACGCCCTAAGGAAAAGGGTCGACAGATAAAAAACTTTATTCAGTTTCGCAAAGGAAAACAAGATGAAAAAGCATAAAAAACCTTTTCCCAGTTTATTTTAAATTACGCGTGAGATTTTCCCAAAAAGGGGGGAAAAAAAACCGGGTTTTGGGGCCTTTAAATCCCCGGGTTAGAAATGGCTTTCTGGTAAACACGGGCCCAAACACCTGTGCCCATAAAAACCCAACCTACAAATTTTCGGGAAAGATCGGTCAAGTACTTTCTGAGATGTTCCATAAAGAAAAAAAAAACCTTTTATGGGGGGAGGATAAAAGGGAAAAAGGGGGGGGGGGCGCTTTTTGGGAAACTCCTCCAGAATGTTTTCCTGTTTGGGGGGTGGGGTGAGGGTAACGGGTTTTAAAAACCCATCGTCCCATTATGCCCCTCCTGTTGAAGGGGGGGTTTTGGGAAACCCTTTTTCTGTTGAAAGCCCTTTTTCCCAAAATTTTTCTCTTGGAAAAAAGGGAAGGGGGGTTTGGGGGATGGCGGGGGGGGGGGGGGGGGGGGGCATTTGGGGGCCTGCCCCAGATAAAACCCCCGGGGATGTAAATCCAGGGCTTGGCGATGGGGGACGGAGGGGGGGGTTGTTTTGGGGGGGGGGGGGGGGGTGGGGGGGGGGGGGGGGGGGGGGGGGGGGGGGTGGGGGGGGGGGGGGGGGGGGGGGGGGGGGGGGGGGGGGGACCAAATGGACCCCCCGGGAAAGGGTTCAAAGGGGTTTGCTGAAAGGCGGAAACTGAAAAAGAGCGAAAAACAGAACTACTGCGCCACCAAACCAAAAAACAAAACAAACACAAGCTTTTCCCCACCTACTGAAATTGCCTTGAATGTTATTTGCTTGCTAAAGAAAAAACCCCAAAATTCTACATTGGATGGAAAGAGATACACGACTATCCGTTCGCACATTTTTCTTGAACGTTATTTCCCTTTCGCCTGAAAAAACCCCGCAGACGAAACCCGGTGTGTGAAAATTTGTTTTTTCCTTGGGGGCGTCAAATTTCGGGTTTTGCTCCGGGACTCCCGGGAGTTTATTAGGGACGAGGGCAATTTGGGCGCGTTACACCGGTAAAACTCCCCTTCGTTTTGCCAAAAACCCCAAAATAAAGAGAGGGGAAGGCGAATTGGGGTTTCCCGTCCTTTTTCTTTTATTTTCCCATGCGAGTCAAATTTGCGGTATTTTGGGGGGTCTTTGGTCCAAAATGGGGAATTTAATGATTTGTTTTAACACAAAAAAACCGTTCTGTGGAGGAATTCATTTTTTACTTTTTTAAAGACGTCCCATAACATTTGAATTGCACATACGCATGTGTTTTAACACCACGTATGGACACTTTACACACTAAAAAACCCTTTGCACCCATCCCGCGCACACATGCACACTTTACAAGCAGAAAAACATATACAAACCATGACAAAAAATACATGGGGGCATACAACACACACCCCCCCCCCCACACACACCCCACACACCAAAAACACCCAACACAACCACGCAAAAACGCACGGCAAACAACGGGGGGAACAAACACAACACAACACCCCAACACACACGAACCCCCCAAAACGTTTAAAAAAGCAGTAATGGGGGTCTAAAAAATTTTCCCCGGCAACAGAGCAAACACAAAGCGGACTGTTTTCCCATCCCATATTGAATTTCTTTCTTTCTTTTTTTCCTTTTTCTTTTATTCATTCATCCATTAATTAATTTCATTCATTCATTCTTTAATTCTTTCTTTTTTTCGTTCGTTTTTCTTTTTTTCCCGTTCTTTTTTTCGTTTTTTTAATTTTTTTATATATTTTTCTTCCAAATTCATCCCGGGCCCAAAACCATCAACGACAAATGAAAACGACTGGCAGCAGGGAAAGGGAAACACCGTGTAATTTTTTTTTCCCCAGTTGCAATCAATTCCGCCCGGGGGTTTAGAGCGAAAAGGTTCGGGTGACTCGACCCTCGCGTCTAAAACCCTTCAGTGCTTGGGACAGAAAATCGGTGCCACCCGGGCAAGACGGGCCGTGGGGGAAAATTTGGGCGGGAGGGGGTTTGGGTTTTTCCAGCTATGACGTAACCCCAGGGAGGCAGTTGGGTGACGCTGTGGCAGAACGGATGACGTGACAAGAACCCTACATGGGGTTTCAGGGTCATCCGCTGCAGTCAAGGACGTCACCCTTTCCCCGTTGGGGGATCGGGCATACCTCTCTAAAAAAGTGGTTAAAATTTTCGACTATGGGGTTTGGTTTCACCCCCCTTCTTACGGGATAAACCCCAAGAAAGCTCTGTGGCGTGGGAAGAAGCCGATTGCCACAAAAGAATCTCACGAATATATTTTTTAAAGGGACCCCGAACTGACAACCTCTCAAACCACTTTCCAAAGACTTTTTCCACTGAGCCAAGTGTGTGTGTGTGTGGGGTGTGTGTGTGTGTGTGTTTTGTGTGTGTGGTGGGGTGTTTTTCCCCTGGGGTGCGTGCGTGCGGGGCGTGTGCGTGTGGGGTGGGGTGTGGGGGTGTGTGGGGGTTGTGTGTGTGTTTTGTGCTTTTTGGGTTTTTTACTATTGTTTTTTGGGAGTTTTCTCAGAAAATATTGTTCCCAAGCAGATCGAGCTGGCTTTTGGGGCCTATGACCAGGGGGTTCAACCCCCCGTCCTTGGCTTTTTGGTTTTCAGACGTTTTCCCAATTTCAGTGACGTTTTTTTGCCAGTTACTTTAATAAGGGTTTGCCCACCCTTTTTCAGGGGCAAAGCTTCTTCCCCCGACCCCGAACCCCCAAAGAAAAAACGACCTTCCAAAACCGATTTGATTGTCCAGATTACGTGAGGCCTCTTAAAATTTTATTGAACATTCCACGCATTCTGCCCGGGGCTGCGCTACCCCTTGATTCTGGGACATTTTGACCCCAAAAATTAAAAGAGAAGAAGTTTGGGAATTGTGATATTGGAATTTTTTCTCCTGAGACCCACAGACAATCCCTTTCTTCGGGAATGGGCTGTTCTTCTGTTGGGGGTCAGTTTCAACGAAAAGCTAGAGAAACGCTCTTGCCCCCTAACACAGCAGCGTCCGGGGCCCATTGACGTGCTTTGGGGGCGATTTTAAAATTACTTCATGTAAAAAAAACCCAAGAAAAGAAAATTTAAACCGGGTTTCAACGTTGGGGAAGATAACCCACGGGAAAAAGTTTGTGTGTGTGTGTGTGTGTGTGTTTTTGTGTGTGTGGAGTGTGTTTTGGTGTGTGTTTGTTATCTTGTGTGGGGTGTTTGAGCGATAGTGAGAGTTACCGGAATTGCTGATTCTCCCCGGTACGGGCTTTTTTTGGGTCAACTTTTTGGGAAACCCATGTCAAACCCATGCCCACAAAATTTTGTTTTGTGAAAACCAAATTTTTTTGTTCCGCCCCAGAACAGACGAAAGCTAAACTTAAAAAACATATAGGGCAAATAAAAAGGGGCAAAATAAAGAAAATTTACTTAACAATACAAAAAAAGGGAAAGGAACCCTTTCGACAGGTCTTTTTCGTAAGACATCCCCAAAGAAAAGCTTTAAGACATTCCCCACACAGAATTACCCCTTTTCCCCCTATTGTCTGTCCGGACATGGACAGGGTACGGGGCACGTCAAAATTTGTTTACAGGGGAAAAAGGGAACAGGGCCAAGCTGGTTTCTTTTTCCAGTTTGGTATACAGCGCCTTGTCAATTTTTTTCATCAAACCCTTTGGGAGGAAAATTTTTAAAACTAAACACTTTGAAAAGGGTTTTCCCAACCGCTACAGAAGGTAATGTGTATATACGGGGTTTTTATATATATTTTTATATATATAAATAATTTTTATTAATTTTTTGTGTGTGGTGTGTTTTTGTGTGTGGTGTGTTTTTGGGCGCGCGCGCGCGGGGTGTGGTGTTTGTGTGGTGTGTGTGTGCGCGCGCGCGCGCGTGTGTTTTTGGAGTGTGTGTGTTTGGGGTGTGTGTGTGGGTGTGGATCGAAAAAAAAAGAAAAAAACAAAAATTGAAAGTTTTTTTTCCCTTTTTTGCCTTCCTCAGAAAAACTTTAGTTTTTTTTGTCTTGTGACTTTTTTGTCGACATTTTTTGGGCGGTTCACTAACTTTTATTTAAGATTTTTTTTTGGTTTTGTCTGATAAAAACCCACAGAGAAACGCCGTTTACCTCCTTTGCCGCAAGGGACAACCCCCGATCCCTCCTTCCCAAAAAGGGAATAGCCGTTTTCCTCCTTGGCCGAAAGGGGGACATACGCCCGATACCCCCTTTGCCGCAAGGGAATACGCCAATTACCTACTCCCGCAAGGGAATAGGGCCGTACCCCCCTTCCCGGGAAAGGGCCCAATACCCCCCGAAAACCTCCTTGCCGAAAGGGACATACGCCGATACCTCCTTGCCCCCGGGGACATACGCCGATACCCCCTTTTCCCGCAAGGGGACAAAGGGGGCCCGATCCCCTTTCACGCCGCAAGGGAAATACGCCGATACCTCCTTGCCCCCAAGGGGCCCTACCCGATCCCTCCTTGCCGCAAGGGACAAACCCCCAAAACCTAAACTGCCGCAAGGGACATACCCCGATCCCCCTCCTTCCCCGAAAGGGGAAACATACGGGGATACCCCCTTGCCGCAAGGGACATACGCCGTTACCTCACTGCCGCGGGACATACGCCGATCCCTTTCCTTTCCCGGGAAAGGGGAAAAACCCCGATCCCTCCCCCGGGCAAGGGACTACGCCTTTTCCTCACTGCCGCAAGGGACATACGCCGTACCCCCTTCCCCGAAAGGGGGGCCCTTTCGCCGTTACCTCACTCCCCGCAAGGGACTACGCCGATACCCCCTTTCCCGAAAGGGGAACTTTCCCCGGGTTACCTCCTTGCCGCGGGGGGAACATACGCCCAAACCCTCACTCCCGCAAGGGACATCCCGGCCGTTCCCTCCTTCCCCGAAAGGGGGACATTTCGCCGATAATTCCCCTCCCGAAAGGGGCTTTAAGCCAAATCCCTCCTTCCCGCAAGGGACAAAACGCCGATACCTCAGGGCCGAAAGGGGAAAAATACGCCGATACCTCCTTGCCGAAAGGGGACAAAAGGGCCCACGCTGGCCCCCTACTTTGGGAAAACGGGGAAACATTTTGAAAACGTCTCTCCTCTTTTCTCACACACACACACAAAACACACACACACACACAAACCCCACCCCACGAAACGAAAGCAGCAAAGCACACACACACACACACGCGCGCGGCGCGCCCCGGGCCTCGCCTTACTAACATACATACTTTCAGAGAGAGAGGGAGAGAGAGAAGAGAGAGAGACGGGGCTACACGACATGCAGAAAGGGTTTACCCAGGAAGAAAAAAAAAAACAGATTTGAGAGAGAGAGAGAGAAAAGGGGAGGGGGAGAGGGGAATGAGAGAGAGAGAGAAGAGGAAAAGAACGTGTCGGGTCCCCCGGGGCAGTAAAGCGAGAGAAACAAAGGGTCGGTGGACAGACTAGAAGACAGAGAAAAAAAACAAAGGGTCGGTTTGGAAGGAAAGGAAGAACAGGGGAAAAACAAAAAAAGGGGGTTCGGATGGACGACTAAAAAACAGAGAAGACAAAAAAAAGGGTTTTGGATGGAAAGACTAAAAAGACAGAGAAGCAAACAAAGGGTCGGAGGACAATTTAGAAGACAGAGAAGACAAACAAAGGGTGGGATGGAACAAAACAAGAAAGAAAAAAACAAAGGGTCGGAGGGGAACGACCAAAGACAGAAAAGGGACAAAAAAAGGGGGTCGGTTTGGCCCAGACCAGAAACAGAGAAGACAAAAAAAAGGGTGGGAGGGACAGACTAAAAGACAGAGACGACAAAGGGCGGGGGACAAACTTAAGACGAAAAGACAAAAAAAGGGGTGGGAGGGACAGACTAAAAAAAGGGAAAAGGGACAAAAAAAGGGCAGAAAAAAGAAAGTAACAGCCTGGTGACTTCACTGTTCGATCCCCACCCCTTTAAAGGGCCCAGAGTAACAGGCAAACGGGAACCCCCCCAAAAGACAGAGAAAAAGACACGGGCTTGGAAACTTACGGGTTTTGGTTTTGATTTTGGGTCATGTTGGCCTTAGTGATCCCCAACGGTCTGGGGAATCTCAAAGGGAAAGGCACTCCGCCCACTGTCTGTAAACCCCAAAACCCAGTCAAAAAAATGATCAATACATGAATCTTTGGACAAATATAATCATAAATTTAAAGCACGGGGTTTTTAAATGAATTTGGTTTTCCTTCCCTTTTCCTGAATAGGGAAAAGTCACTGTAAAAAATCGGGGTTGCCCAATTAAATTTCAATTTTTGTACTTGCCTGGTTTAAAGTTCCTTTAAATCGGGGACATACAAACACTTTTTGCGTCGCACCCCGCGCAGGGAGGCGCGCGCGCGCACACACAAAAAAAACAAAAACTTGCACGCAAACCTAATTATAAAATTTATTTTAAACAAAGTTTTGTTTCAAAGTCTTAGTTTGGAAGAATAGGGGAGATAAGCATTCTTATTTTGCGTGGTAAAAAATTCGGGCCAAATTTAAACAGTATGTGTTGGGGGGGGTTTTGGAATGGGGAAAAAAAAAAAAAATGCTTCTAAAATGGGCCTTTAGAAATTTTAAATAGCCCCAAAATTTGGGGGGGGGAAAAAACTCACAAAACATAAAACCCGGGTCAAAAAACCGTTTTTTTAAAAAACCTGATTTTTTCCCCTCGTGACCGCGGAAAGTGGAAATTTTTGATCCTCCCCCTTTTTCCTTTTTTAAAAAGGGAATGCTTTTCCCAAAAAAAGCTGGTGGGGCAATCCCGAAAAGTATTTTTGCTGAGTTTTAAAAAAAACCAAAACCAAAAGGTGCCCCCCAAGAAGCAAAGAAAATTTTTAAAGAGAAAAAACAAGTACTTTTTTTTTTAAAAAAGAAAGAAAATATAAAAAGAAAAACCTCTTAAGCCCCAAAAGTGTTTGGGGGGCCATTTCTTGGAATGAATCCGAAAGGGACAAAATTTACAATAAACAAATAATTTCCCAAAGGGTTAAAATACCGCACCTTTCCCCAAGCATTTTACAGAGCATTTGGGTTTTGGGAAAATAAATGCAAAAAAATATTTGTTTTTTTTCCCCATTCACCCACTCAAGCCCATACTGTTAGTTGGCAGAAATTTTTAACCACTGCAGGTTTTTAAACCCTTGGAATTTTTTATTTTATTGTAAAAATAAAATATTTTATAAATATAATATATATTTTGTATAAAAATATATAAAAATTATATATATTTATTTGTGTGTGGTTTTTGTGTGTTTTGGGTTTGGTGTTTGTGTGTGGGGGTGTGCAACCACACACACACACACACACACCAAAACCCAACACACACAAAACACACAAAAATTGCACGCTACTATTCCCCTCTTTGTCTGGCAAAACTTATCTCAAACACACACACCCAACAAAACAACCACACACCCACACACACACACACACTGATAGAATAGATAAAATAGTTTAAGATAGATAGATAGATAGAGAGATAATAGTTTAGAAAGAAAGAAAAATGTATGGATGCATAGATACAAACACTTAGAAAAAAAGATAGATTGTTAGACAGAAAGATAGATAGTGGAAAGAAAGATAAAATTTTAAAGATTTATGGATCAAAAATAAACAAAACAAAAGATAGACAGATGAATAGCAGCCCAGTTTACATACATAAAATACAAAAACTTTTAAACAGGGCCCCAGGGCCCCCCGTTTGTGCAAAAAAAGAGAAGATGTTGCCCAGGAAAACCCCAAAACAGCAGGGCGGACAAGCCAGCCAGGCCAAATACGTTTTTGCGTAAATTGCAAAAAGGCTTCTGGGAAGTAGCACCCTGACTTGGGGGGGTTGGAACAGCAAATGGTCGTCTGCTCCCCTTTTTTTGATGGCTTTTGCACTGGCTTTGGGGGTTTAAAACCACACAACAAAAACACACATACACAACCACGTGTGTGCGCGCGCGCGCACAACACACACACACACCCACCACGCCCGCACACCCCCCAACGCACAAAACACACCCCCACAAACACACACACCCCACACACAAAAAATACACACACATGCTTAACAAACACAGATAAACAACCACACACACACCAAAACACACACACGCCAAGCACAAAAACACGCAAACCCCACACGATACACACACCGCTCACACACACACACCAAAAACCACACACACACACACACACACACACACACCCCAACACAAAACTTTACACAACCCCTTTCGGTTTTCAAACCTGTCCCCCGGCAGTCGGGAAAATTTGGGAAAATAAAATTGTACTCCCCCCCCAACTTGGCATCCCCTTCCCCCGGGGCAGTAAGGCAAAGGTCAGTGGGGAAAGCCCTGCACTGTGCTTCAGTGGGGTCAAAAAGGGCCCACCACGTGGGAAAAACGCCATGTAAGTGACCAAATAAGTCATTCCTGTTTGGTCGCAGTTTTTACGTCCTTGGGGGAATTTTAAAAAAAAAAGTTGAAAGAAAACCTCAACCGCAATTTGGATCCTGGATTTGTCATTGAATTAAAACCCAACCAAATGAAAAAAAGGAGAGGGGGAGAAAAGAGAGGAGGAGGAGGAGAGAGAGAGACAAGAGAGAGAAAAAATTTGGTGTACGTACTAAATGCTTTGGGGGCAAAAGAAGAAAAGGAAAAATTTAAAGGGAGAGTTTGTTTCCCTTCTTCTGTAAAGTTCGTGCGTGCCGGGATTTTTAGAAAGTTTAGAACTGACAAAAAAAGGTTTCTGTCCCCAGAATTTTTTAATAAACAGTGAATGGGGAAACAAGAAAGTCAACCTTTAAATTTTTTGAAAGGCAGTGGAGTTGTCCAAAAGGCCCCTGAAAACCGACTGTCTTGGACCGCTTTAAGCCCGCCCCACCAATTTTGGGTTTCAAATCTTTTTGTGGGCTTTGCTTATCTATGCTGACAGACTGCCCATCCCCCAGACCTCACTGACCCGAAAAACACCCCACATGGTTTGAGGCGCCCTGCTCCTGAATTCCATATGTCGATAAAAAAACAGTGTCAACAGGGGGCGGGAGCTCAGCACCCTGCTCTGGATTCTAAAGGGTCAGTTTTTTTAATACTCCCCTCCATCAAAAAATTCCTTTTCTGTTGGTCCCCCCCCCCTTTCCCTTTCCCCATCCCATCCCTTAGCTCAGCTAAAGTGGGGGGGGCGTTTTTTTTTCCTGAAAAACGGACTTTTTCCAATTTTTGCGGGAAATTTCCATGAGGGAAAACTAAAAAAGGGAAACAAAACAAAAGGGAAACCAAAACGGGCATCAAAAAAGATGGTGAGTTTCAGCTGCTCTGCAATCTCCTGGCCTATTTCCCTTACACTGCCCTCTCACACAAGATGTTGTGTGTCTCCCCCCCCCCCCCCTTCCACACCCTTTTCCTTCCCCCATCTACTTCCCGGGTTTTTCTTTCCTTTTTGTTACCCCAAAGCCCATGAAAAAAAAGTAAACAATAAGCAAAAAAATTTAATAAAAAGTTTTTGTTCAAAAAACCCCCTTAGTAGGCATGTTTCTTTTCAATGGGAAAAAAGTGATTTTAAAAGATGACTTGATTTTTCCCGTTTAAAAAACATGACGTTTTTTGTTTGCTGTTTGTGTTGTTGTTGCCGTTGCATTGCTCCCTTTTGTGGTGCCCTGGTCCCCAACCGAGCCCTCGGGGGATCAAAATGTAAATACACCCTCAAAGTGGAATAGGGGGCCCACGGGGTTTGTTTTCCACAGGGGGGGGATTGCCGGGGTTTACCTTCCACCGTACTGTGGACACCCAAATCCCCCATCTTCAGAAAAATGGATCCATTTCTTGGCAATAAAAATTTGCTTCTGTAGGAGCTCAACATGGTTGATGACAATCCTCACATCCCCTTTTGATTTTCGATGGCAGTTGTATGTAGGCGCCCGAGTCCATTTTAATCACACACGGGACATAATATTTTTAATGTACTTTTTTGAAGCTTTGTGCTTTTCCCAAATTTTAATAGTGCGGGAAAAAAACAAACACACACACACACCCCCCACACACACACACACACCCCCACGCACGCACCCCCCCAAAAACGCACGCACGCACGCACCACCACACACAAACACACACACACACACACACAAATTAGAAAATGACTCCCTCAGGTCAAAAAATAGGCCTTTTTGGTTTTTCCCCCCCCCCGCCAGCCCCAACCGGCTAAAGGGCCCCGGGTTTTGTTTTTGCTCCGCCGGGTTCCCCAGAAACCCCTTTTTTTAAATTTTTTCCCAAAAGTAAAACCCTTTTCAAAAAATACATAATGTGTAGGATTTTCTGTTTTTAAAAACAAAATTTAAAAAAAATTTTTTAGACTTAATTTTTGCTTAAACCCCTTTTTTTTTTCCTTTAAACGTTTTCCCAATTTAAAATCATTTTTTCCCCCTACTTTTATCAAAACCCCCCTGTTTTTATGGGAAAAAAAAAACCACGTCTTTAAAAAGTTTTCTAAAAATTTTTAAAACTGGTTATTTTCCCCATAAAATATTTTTGTCTGATTTTAACTCTAAAAAAAAGATTTTTAGTTTTCAAAGCCTAACATTTTAGCTAGCTCTACATCAAAAAAGGTAATGGGGCACTTCTTTTCAGGTTTTTAAGGGCAAAAATTATTTTTAAAAATTTTATTGTTAAAATTTGAGAGTAATGTCGAAAATTACTCAAATTTCTTCTTTTAGCGACAAAAACCCGTAATAAAACCCTCGGGATGGTTAACTGGCCCAATTACGTTTCCACCAGGGTTTAAGTTTTTTTAAACCATTTTTCCTTTTGGGGTTTTGTTTTTATTAAACCTACGAACCCTTTTTAAATATTTCATGGAGTGCCAAAACCCCTTTTGGGTTTTCCCCAATTTATTATCCCAAAAGCATATTCTAAAAAAAAAGGACGTCTTGAGGTTTTTTGTTACAAACTTTTTAAAAAAAATTTTTTTAAAAAAAAAGTGCATTCAAAAAAACTAATCCCAAATTTTCGTTGGGCCCCCAAATACAATCTTTTAAAAAAATAACAAAAAGAAAAAAAACCCCTTTGGGATTTCTGGCCCCAGTCTGACCCTTTCAAGTAAAGGGTTAAATACCCATTAAACAGATATCTTAACCCTCCTATTAAAAACGACTACTTTCCCAAAGTGTGGTTCAGTCATCCCCATGCAGATTTTAAACAGAACCGTTTTAAAATTTGCTGTTGTTTTTTGCTTCAAATGGGTGTGGAGTGCGTATTCTGATAAATTTTAAAAACATCCTGATCCTTTGGTGAGGTTTAGTGTTTAGTTTTTTTTTTTATTCAAACCCTTTAGACGTATTTTATTGAACTGCAAACGCCATTACCCAAATACCAAAAACGTTTAAAACCATTTAGAACAGAATAGTTTCAAGGCTTTTGAAAGGATCTGAAACGAATTTGATATTGACCCAAAGACAGACTTTTTGACCCAAAAATTGGATCTTAATCAAAGGTTTAGGGACCCCCAAATTTTTGGGGGCGTGCACCGAAAGAAAAACTAGATTGGAAACCCCTTAAAACATCTTTCTCTTCAGGCACAACGTTCACCCCCGGGTCCCCTTGAGCAAAGCTTTAAAAAAGCAATGAAAAATTTATTTTGGGTTTCTTTTAAGGGGCCCAACTAGAGCGGGAAAATTAACGAATAAAGACTTATTTTGTACTTATTTTTTTGGTGTTTGCTAGGTTTCCCCAAGCACAGGCAAGATTAACCTTTAAATAACCTTCTTCTGGCTTTGTGCCCAAAAAAAAGTATTTAGCAAATTTAGAGGAAAGCCATTTAAATTTTGCAATTGATTTGCCTTCAAGTAATTTAAAAAAAACCAAAATTTTTAAAAAATTTGCAAGATCGAAAATAGACTTTGCTGTCGGGACTGGTTTTTTACAAAAAACCTTCCCACCTCAGGCTCCAGGTTGGAACAATAATAAAAATACAACAATGAAAAACCCTTTTTGCAGGAAATGAACAGAAAGGGGGGGACAAAACGACATAAATTCTGAGCCAGTACAAACAATAAAAAAAGAAGGGCCCCTTTAAAACCCCCTCCCCAAACCCCCAAGGGCCCAAAAAACCCCAAAGGGCCTTTTAAGACCGGGGGTGATGACCATGAATATAAAAAACGGCCCTTTTTATTGGGGTTAACTGCCCTAGGATTACTTGGGGCTTTATCTTACTAAAGAGAACCCAAAATATTAAACAACAAAACCCCTAAAGGGTCAGCCATAAAAAACCAAAAATACTTTTCTTTCAGTAGACAAAAACCAGCTAACTACCCCCCCCATTTTAATTGGCAAAAATCTATTTTTACTGGGTAATTTTTTTTAAATTTAAATTTGCAAGGTGATCGAGTTTTTTTTTTTACCCATGATTTATCTGAAGACGGAGGGTTTGGGGGGCCTGGTGGCACTGCTTTCCCCCCCCACCGCCGCCCGAATTTGCCAACACCAAGGGGGGGCTTTTGCAAATTTCCCAAGGCTGTTATAACGTCGCTAAAGTACAAACCCTTTCTTTCTAAACAGTGTTCTTTTTCGTTTGCTTTAAGTTGTGGGCTTCATATAAAATTCTTTTGGGTAGTTTTTTCTTATTCTGTCACTTTAGTTGTAAATTTTTCTCGGTTTTGTAGACAACACTTTTTAGTCTTGCTGATCTCTCTTGTTTCCCAAAATCTTTTAGTCTTTTTGTTTTTTCTTTCTTTAACAACAGGTCCCAAGTTGTTTGGGCATCAGCCCCCAACTAGTTTTTTTTTTTTTTTTTATAAAGCTCATCTAGTTCACCCGTTTTTTCTAAATTGGGTTTTTTAATTCCCCCTCTGATGCTTTTCAAAACCCTGACAAGGGCCCTTATTTCTCTCATAGGGACGGCGGGGTCGTGCCCTATTTTTTTAAAACGTTTCTTCTGAAAACTGGTTTCTATTATTTTGTCTGCTGTTGGGCTTAAATCTTTAAGGGGTTGTTTTGTATTTGGGTTTTTGTTGGGGTTCTTGTAAATGTGTTTTTTAAGTTTTGCAACGCCTCAAATGCTAATCTTCGCGGTTTAAACAATGCCAAGGGGATTTTGAAACGCTCACACAAACCTTTGTCTAATTTTTATCTTTGCTAAAAAAATTTTTATGGGGGCGGTTTTTGATGTAAACTGTACAGGTTGTCCTTGCTCGTTTTTAAAAAATCAAATGGCCATCTTTTGTTTTCAAAATCTTAGGGTCTAAAAAATTTAGGAGGTTTTGGGTAAACTTTGATAAAAGATTTGACCTTACTTTTTTTTTTAATTCAAGCCGCAATGATTGTTAAAGGATGTGCAAAGGGGGTCATTTCACTCATGTCGTCTCCCGGATCAAAAACATCATTTTTCTTCTTCTGCCCTGTTTTTTAAAAAATTAAAATTTTTAAAATTTTTTTTTAATTTTTAAAAAAAAGGGCACAAGCCCTATGGGTTTGATTCTTTTACCCGCCCTAGGGAAACCCGAAAGGGGCCCTTTGGCGTTTTAAGGGAAATAAAAAAAATATTTTTGTTCCAAATAATTTAAACTACTATTGATTCGATCAAATTTTTAAGTTAAATTTCCAGACCTAGGGGCAGAAAAAGTGATTTGCCGGATTTTGCAAGGGTTACTTTCAAATTTGAACTTGGGTTCGCAAAAAGACGCAACAGGACAGTTGTACAGAAACTGGGGCGGGCTTTTTTTAAGAAAAAAAATTTTTTAAAACTTGAGGGGCAAGAAATATTTTCTTTTCCAAAAATGCAGACAAAATTTCCCAATCTTTTTCTGATCTATGGCTAACCGCGAATAAAGGGCCCGGGTCTTGCGTTTACGGGAAACGAAAATTTAAAGAAGCCCAAAAAAACAGAAAAAGACGCCCAAAATGCTAAAAACCGGCAACAAGTATGGGAAACTGTAAGTTTTGGGTTATTTGGGAAAAACGCTTTTCCTTAAACCCCAGATTTTGAGTTTTTAAAAGCGCATGCGGGAAAACTTTAATGGAGCATTTAAAAGAAAGATTGTCATAAGAACTAACCCTTTTTAAAGAATACAAACGTGTCATTAAAACTAAACACTGATTCCAAGTACAGGGATTTTCGACATCTCGTTTTGTTTTTACATTGTTAGCAACCCTAACTTAGCAAAAGGGTGATTGGCAACAAAATCAGTCAAAAATTTGCAATAAAATTACGGGGAAAAAGTGATTCATCCCTTCAAAATAAACCTAAAAAACAGGGCAACACTATATGGAATTTTTGTTTTAGCGCCGCAGGCCCCGATCCCTTAAAAAGGGATTTTTTTGCTGTGTGAAGATGATAAAAAACCATACCAAAGACAAAAATGAAAAGTTTATTAATTTCCCAAAATAAAGAAAATTTCAATGTTTAAATTTTAGGGGAGTCCCAACCAAGTCTACGGTAGTTTGGGTTAAACCCTTTAAAAAAACATTTTGATGAAAATAAGAAAATTGTTTGGAGGCGGGAAAGGGCTAAAGCCAACAGTAGAAACCTTGTGTCTAAAGATTCTACACCTTTACATGTTAGACTTGGAAAGGGTTAATTTTAAAAACGAAATTTCGGTTTAATTTGGGTTGACCCAAGGTCAACAGAAGATAATCATTGGGATGGGGGGTGGGGGGAACAGTTAAAGAATAATAAACCCTTCAAATTGATTAAAAAAAAAGAGAAATGAAAAACCCAAATTTTAAATTTCATTTTTTTTTTAATATATAAAGCGCCGCTTTAATATTCAAGAAAACAAAAAAAAAGTATCCAAAACAAATTATTTTTTTTTTAAAAAAGCATGTCTGTTTCGAAATTATCCAAAAGTGCCCAAAGAAGAGTAGCTGCTGCTGTAGACATAAAATCTTTCAGAAATTTAAAAAACATTAAAACAAATGCCAAAAACCCCCAGAGCAGGACTTTCAAAATACAGCAAAAACCCAAAAGAAGGTTTTCTGCTTCTTTTTTTGCTGTTACATAAGTTAATACTGGAGCATCGGCGGTTATGCTCCCATCACAGGAACAAAATGTAGGTCTCTTAGCAACAGGCGTAGGTTTCACCGGCAGCTTTTTCCTCTAGGGGTTTTTCTTTTAAACCCTTGGCCTGTGTTCATTGGGTGTAATGCCCGTCACAAAAAAAATTTAAAAAACTAAAAAATCCCAAAAGCACACAGGCTATTTGGTTTCCCAAATAAAAACAGCTTTAAAATTAGTTCCTTTAAAAATGACAAGTAAAAAAAGCACTTGCTGACTCAAACCTCACGGGTGAAGAATTTGTCGCCTACAGGGTGAATTTTGAGGAAAAAAAAAAAGACCCAAAAATTTGTTTCAAAAAAAGGCCCAAAGGGGAACTTTTTCCAACAAACCAGCACCGACCAGATAAAAAAGGAAAGTTTAAAAAAAGTTTAAAAGAAAAATTAAAAATCTGTTCTAAACAGCTCACATTAAAAACACCAAAAGGGGGTTTATACTTTAGTTTACGAGTCCCAAGCACAAAAAAAACCGTTGATATTTAATTTTTGATTTAAAACGACTTTGGAGTCGATGTTAAAATTTTTTTTTTTAATAAATATTTTTTAGTTAGAAAAGAAAATCAGCATGGTTTAAAATATGAAGGTTCAGATGAATTGGGGTTTTAAGCAATGCTCGGAGGAAGAGCCCTTTTTTTCAAAAACTTTTAAAAAGAGGGTTCCCTTTTAGAAGTTATTGATCCCAAAAAACCGAGGGAGGCCAAAGGCCGTTTTTAAATGCTATTTCTCAAGTTCCAAGAAAACTAAAAAAAAACCCCCCCGTTTAAAATAAGGATTTTGTTTTAAAAAACTAAAAAAACAAAAAACGAAGAAAATCTAGAAGTCTGGGGGTTTAACTAAAAAAGCAGACTATTCTTTCTCATAATGACTTTAAAACCTGGTTTTGGGAAAATCAAAATTCTTACACGTTTTAAAAAAGGGCCCCCTGAAGCAAACTAAAATGAGAGGCTCTGGTTTGGCAGAGGGGGGAAAATCCTAGAAAAACAGTTTAAAACAGGCTAAGTATAGCCCATTTTTAGGCAAGTATTTCATTCCACTGCCTCCAACATTAAATTGGGAAAGAAAAACAGTTCTGAAATAAAGAAAAATTTAGGGCCCACAAATGTTTTTTGTGGTGCTTCTTGTAGGCTGAAACACGTAGCCAAAAAAGAAAAGAGAGTATCAAAAAATATTTTCAGTGGGCCAATGATTTTTTAACTTTAACGGCCTTAATTTTCCTATGGGTGTAGACCAAAATTTATCAAATTTTTAAAAACAAAATCCCCCAATAACTGTTAATGTCTACACATGGGCGAAAAAACCAACCCTTTTGCCAAAATTTGGGGTGCAAGAAAAAGTCCAACAAAAGGGGAACCAACAGGGGTCATGTAGACTTACTCCTAAGCAAAGCCCCTTTTGGGTTCACTACACTCTAATACGCAAAAATGAGTAGTTTTCTATTGGGTAATACAAAACAACATAGCAAACAAGAATTCCCGGAGAAAATGTTTAACAAAAATTCCGTCCTTTTAAGCTGCGAGCGGGAAAATTAAAAAAAATTTTATAGCCCAAATTGGGCTGTGATACAGAAATAATTACGCCCGGAGAAAAGGGAGTAAAGTTTTTTTTAAGAACTGGAAAAGGTTTTCAAAAAAATTTCCCTATGTTGTTTACGCAGACTTTTGAAT
Organism: Conus canariensis; assembly: GCA_033310375.1. Classification (NCBI taxonomy): domain Eukaryota; kingdom Metazoa; phylum Mollusca; class Gastropoda; order Neogastropoda; family Conidae; genus Conus; species Conus canariensis. Next base: position 26,801 of record JAMYXO010000809.1, read on the forward strand.
CACTTTAAATTTTTCCTTAAAGAAGGAAACCCAAACCCCCCCAGAAACTTCCTAAAAAAATCTTAAAGAGTAATCATTTAGGGTTTTTCTCATTTTTCCTTTATCAAAAATTAGGTCGGATGGTGCCCTTTAAAGGGCCCGAATTATACAGGGAACCCAAAAGCTGCCCAAAAAACTTCTTAAAACGATGCAGCAAGTGGTAATGCCCGTTTCTAAAAATCTAAACCCTTTTTGAAATTTATAATGAAGCCTGAAGACCAACAACAGATGGGCTCAGCCCCAACTGTTTGGGTTTTTGGTTTTGGGGCCCCTCCGCAGGGGAATCCAACAGTAAAAAGACCAGAACAAATTAGTTGAAAATTTAGAGGAGCGGGACATAACAAATGCAAACTTTAACTAAAGTTTTGAACCCAAAGGGCAAAGGGGAAAACCCGCCCATATTTTTTTCAATAACTTGCGGGGGGTTTGACTCTCACCTTTTAAAGCAAGCAGAACCGCACTTCAGGTGTCATCAAATTTCACAATCATCAGAAAAAAAATTTTTTTTTTCAAAGTTTTTTACTTTAAAAAAAACATGTTCCCTTTTTCCCACGAAAACTATTTCAACCATGATGGGGCATTAAGTCAATTTGGGTATGTCCTTAAAGTCCTGCCCCAAAACAAAAGAATTTTGGAACCCCAAATCTTGGGTTTGAAAGGGCGTTTACCCTTATGGTACATGAACATTGGGAAAAGGGTTTTTTAACCCCGCCCTTCCCCTAAAGGCCCCGTTCTTTAGTAGTCCCTTTGAGGAAAGGACATCAGTGATTCTGATTATTCTTATTGCTCAAGATTTCGTGGCAGTTTTAGAGTGTTTAAAAAGATGGGGAATATCATGATTCCTATTTAATGGCGGATACCTGTTTGTTGGCGGACGTTTTTGAAAAAATTAAAAGGAAAAAACCCCGCATTTAAACATTACAAACTTGGATCCCCCCGCTTTTCATTCTCGCCCGGGGGTGAGCTGGGACGCTTTTTAAAAATTTAAATTGGGGTACAAAATTGATTTTTTGTCTGACCTGCCCAAAGCCCTTTAATTTATTAAAAGGATTGCGTGGGGGAAAACAGTAAGGGTCGCACCATTACTGTAAAAACAAACAAAAAATACTTGGGGCGACTATGATCAAAAATTTAAAAAGGGCTAACATCTTTTTTGTATTTAAAATGCAAACAATCTTAAGGGAAGGGAACAATTACCAAAATTTAAAATGTAAACAGGACTTTAAAGACATTCAAAAAATTTTTAAAATGGTTTCCCACTCTAGAAAAATGATCGTAAAAAGAGGTCTCATTCAAAAGTTGATTTAGGGAAAATCCTCATGAACTTCATGATTACCCTAAAAGAATTCCCAAATTAAACAGCAGAAACCCTAAAAGTGTCAATTAAAAGGGAAACCCCCTAAACTTGTGCCTAAACTTTGTGACAAAAAAAATTAAGTCTGTCATTAAAAGACTTCCCCAAATTTTTTTTAAGACATGGTTTTAAGTTAAACATCAGTTCATGTATAATTGCATTTGACAAAGAAAAAAAGTTCATGAAACCAAACCCAATTTTAAAAACACGATCTCAGAACTAAATCCCCCAGATGCTTCAGAAAAAGACTTTTTCCCTTGGGTGAACAAAGCCCCGTTTTGGAAAGACTATGGAAAATCCTCCCAAACGTAAAGATTTTTAAATTTGGGCCCCCAAGAAAAAAGGGGCAATTAAGCTAACTTCTAAACCAATTATCAGGCTTTAGAAGAATTTTATGATCAGCTTTTTTTGGGATAAAGATGAAAAAAAAGAAAGGGCAAATTGGATAAGCCCCCTTTTTAAATTTGGGGTTTTCTGTTTTTGAGCTGTCGAAATTTTGAAAGTTAGAAATTTTTTTAAAGACTACTTTTTAAACCCTTTTATCCCGAGTCCCCGAGTTCTGTTCACGTTTTAAAAAATTCCCTTTTTTTTAGATTTTCCCTACTGAAGAAATTTTTCTATAAAGACAGGGGAAATTGAAGTAGCTAAAAGGGGATGCGGGATGGTACGACACCCTCTGATTACCCTAAAGAAACCCCCTTTGCATTCAATATTAACAAGAAGGTTTTAGGTTTAAAAGGAAAAGGGGAAAATTTTCTGGGAAAGGGTGATTTAAGGGGTTTGTTGGGTTTTTGGGGCGAAAATGTTTTTGTCTTTCAAACCAAAAAAAAAATTTTTAAAAAAAAACAAAGGGGGAATTTTCTCGTAGTGTTGTGCATTTAACATAACCCATGGAAAAACTACAAAGAACATTGTTTTTGGGAATAAATTTTTATCATGACAACGAAAACTACGATCTAATCTTCATGAGATCAACACAACTGTTTAACAAAGAAGTCATTAGATTTGAACAAAACACAAAAAAAGTGTGTTTTTTTAATCCGAGTTTTCATATGCAAACGGGGATTGGAAAACGCATAAATTTCATACCTTCTTCAACCGGGGGTTTTTATTTTTTCCCCAAAAATTTATCCCGAAGCTCAATTTTAAAATCCAAAAATCCCATTTTCAGACAAAATTTTTTCTCATGTTTGCTTGATGTGCACGAATTTTTTTTATTTTTTTTAAGATATTCTTTAACCTTTTTTCTGATAAAACCAAAAATTTTGGGTTTGTAGGGGATCAGGATGCGTTGCCGTGTACGCCATGAATCCACTTAATTGTTTCCTTTTAAAAGCGGGAAAACGTATCATATGGAAATTTTTGTATTTAAATTTAAGGTCTCCTTTTTTTTAAACATCATTTTAGTTTTTATGTAAAAATTTCTTCCTTTTGAGCTTCCCTTTTAAACTCAAATATATTTACGTAAATCAAATTTAAAACGGAAAATGTGTCTGGAGGGATTTCTGCAGTTCTTTTCCCTTTACAAAGGGTCTTCGGGGGGCTGGGCGTTTTGTTGTGTCAGTTTCCCCGAAATAATACACAGGGGGATTCATTTTCACAATTTTTTTTTTTTCTTTATAAGGTCAACACTCCAAACTGGATCTTTTGCCCCCGATGCGATTTTCCCCCTTCCCCCTTCTCCCGGGAAAAAAAGGTATTTTCAATTTCAAACCAAATGGTAATTTTTTTTTCTTGATGAAGAAAACCCCCTTCAAAAAAACAATTTTTTGTTTTGTTTTTTCTGAATTTCTTTTCCCGGTTTTTTGCCTTTAAATTCTTCATTATTCATTTCACGTAGAACTTGAGGGGAAATCTTCTAACCCCTTCTTTGTTGCGGAAAATTTTCCCAAACAGCTCTCTGTGATACCCCGGAGGGGGAAAAATCTTTTTGAAAAATGTTTTTTTAAAGTTTTCAAACCAAACCCTGTGAAACTGTGAACACCCCGGGAAAGCCTCTTTTTAAAGGGAACTCTAAGTTTTTAAAAATAAAATTATTCCAAATTGTCCCCTTTTAAAATTTTTTTCCTTTATCAACTTGAATCATGCGGGGGATAAGTTAAGGGTTTCCCGTTGTTTTTCGTTGTATAGCGACAAACAACCCGCAGAAAACACTCTTTTTTGTTAATGGGGGCCCCAAACTTTTTATCTTGAAGCTATGTCAATGAATGTAAATGCGTACTTAAACTTTTTCGTCCCAATCGTTATTTATGGGGTTAAAAATAGAAGACCTTTTTAAGGGTGTCGTTTGGAGTTATATTTACAAAGGTGGTCTCTGTATTTGTTTTAAGGGGCTGGTTGATAAATTTGCCAAATCGCTTTTTAGATAACCCTTTTTTTGCTGTTTGTTCACTGACTCCAGCTGCCCTTTGGGTTAGCTTTTTAAAAAGCTGTTTTTCCCCCTTCCCAAAAACCTTTTGGGGAATAAAAAGATCTTGTTCCTTTTTTTTTCGCCAAAATTAAAGTGCAACAAAATACACACGTTTATGCCAAAGGCAAAAAAAAAATTTCTTTTCAACTTTTGTTTTTTGATGGTTGATAAAAATCGCTGGGAAATTTTTGGGGGAGGCAATGTCCCCGGGTTGGCCCCGCCTGTTACAAGATAATATTCTTTTATTGCTTGATCAACATCTTTAAATGTGTAAGCCAAGTCCCTTTTTTTTTCAGTTCATCGTTAAAAAAATTTTAACGCTCCATTCTTGCTTTTCTTTGGGGTCTTGTGTGCGGGTTTGTTGCTCCATAGCTTTGTTATGTCTTTTTCTCTCCCGCTCCCGTTTGTTTACTAAATGGGGTAAATTTCTTCCGCTAAAAGCAAACGCCCTTAAACCCCAGCGCCACCCAAACCCTCATTACGATTTAAAGCCATTTTTATTAAATTTTATTTTTTTAATTTTTTCAATTGATAATGGGTTTGGGAAATTTTTCCCTTCTTAACTAAAAATCTTTCGTAGCAAAAAGAAACTGTAAAAACAGCAATCCGCTTTGTGAGTCTTCAAAGTCTAGTTTGCCAAAACTGCTGGTTTTTATTTTTAACAGGCTTTTACCAAGCCTTTTTGTATCCCACACTTAGGGCCCCCAATAAAAAGCAGAATGGATTTAAAGGTTTTAATTTTTTTTCGGTGCTCATTTTAAAAAAAATAAAATAATTATAATTAATAAAAAACTTTTAAAAAAGCGATGATTACTTCCCGAACTTATAATTTCAAAAGATTTAAGTTGTGACCCAAATTTTATTCGCCAAAAAAGGGAAAAGGTGTATTCTTTGCAGGGATGTGGAAAAACAAAACAGTACCCCTTTTGGAAAAGAAAATTTAGCTAGAAAAAGATTCAACCCAAATTTGCCACCCAAAAACCCTTGTAAAGTATCACAACAGGTAAGAAGCGCAACTGGGGGCAAGAATGGTAAAAAGTGTTGGGCAAAGGTTCTTTTGTTTGTACCTAAAACTAGTTTTGTAGATTTGCTCCCATTGATTCTGAACAAAATTTTATGTATATTTAAAAACAGGATCCGTTTTAAAAAAGTCATTTTTTGTCTCTAGGATGTGATCTATTTACAAAATTTGGAACATTGTTAACGCCATTTTCATGGGAATTTAAATTAAATTTTTAAACAAAAAGATTTTGGGTTTCCCCCTTTAAAATGACCGAGCCCGAAAAACAGCAGAATTAGAAAAAATTGATGGAAAAAAGTGACTAGTAAAAAAACCCTCATCCCGGGCGTTTTGCAGCAGGAAAAAAAAATTTTCAGGTGGGGAACCCAAAAAAAAAAAATTAAAAGGTTTCAATCACAGAATGTAACTCTAATGAAAAAAATAACACCTCCAACGCCAACAGTTTTTTCAATGCCAGCTGTAAATACACAAGTTTATTTAAGACCAAAAACACCAAAGCGCCCTGGAATTTTTTGGGGTTTTAAAAAAGTTGGCATTTTTTTGGGGTCATTGCTTTCTGGGGGTGGTTTTTACGGTTATAAAAAATATACACAACGCCGCAAAAAACCAAAGCAGTTTAAAAAAAATCTCAAAACCCCTAAAACAGAAGCCAAACAAAAAAAACCTGCCCGAAAACCCCCAACAACAAAAGTTTATTTTATCCATTTTAGATGGGAAAAATATTTCAAGAACTTTAAAAAATAATTAAAGTGGGCTTGAAAAAGAACTTAATAACGCCCTTTATGCGACTTTTTTAAAAATTTTTAAAAAGAACTTGATAAAAAACTTAATGCGAACTTGATAAGAACTTAATGACGACCCTTTATGACGGCCTTTTTTAAGAACTTGAAAAAGTACTTGAATAAGTTTCTTGAATAAGAACTTTTTAAAAACTTATTTTTGACTTGTTTTAAAAACTTGAAAAAAAAACTTGTTAAAAACTTTTAATAAGAAAAGTGATGCCGACTTGAATAGAAAACCTTTGAACGACTTAATGAAGATTTTTTTCACAATTTATTGTTACATTCTTTTTCCCGGGGGGACAACTCCCTTCCCGCCTTTATGTGTACTCCTTTGGCCAGACATGTCTGGCCCCCGGCTTAAATCAACGCCCAAATTACCCAGTTCCCAAAAACGCCGCACTGTTTTCTGGTTCGTGTCGAGTTACACATAAGGGCCCTCCAGGGCCCCCACGCGGCAAAAGTATAAATTTTTGCCCGGGTAAATTCCCCCCCCCGGCGTCGTTTAGTACAGGCGTTAAAACGTCATTGTAAAAAATTTAGGGGGGCTAAATTTCCAAACAAAAATCAAAAAATGTTTCTTACCCCTTCCCCCCCAAAACAAAACAGATAGAATCAGCTGATTAAATAACAGTGACGACATTTCCCCCCACACTTGTGTTGTTTTGCAAATGAACCCAGCTGTCTTGGCATTTTCGGGTGTGCAGTGCAGTCGTGTTTTTCATTAAAAAAGTGTTTTTTTGGGCGCAAGGGCAGAAAAACTTCTGTTTTTAGATAGGAAATTCTTGAATACAAACCGTTCATCAAAAAATTGCTAATTACTCAAGACAAAAAAAGGAAGATTGGGTTTAGACAACATATTGGAATCTTTACCCTTTCCCATTCCCGTAAACTGAGGGTGATATCTCGATTCTGAGACCGTTCACGGGGTGAACGACTATTTTTAGAAACCTTTCTGTCGGAGCTGGGGGGTTGTCGGAAGACCTACCGTTTTTACGCGTGAACGGTACTATTTTTAGAATCCTAGAAATTTTTGAGAAATTTTGGAGCTGGCTTTTTTCTGGGAAAAGTATGAAAAGGGGGGTTTTTTACTTTTTGGCCCACCTTTTATTGAAAACTACCCATGCTTTTTTCAAAGGGCCCCATTCAAAAGGCCCGCCTATTCAGGCTGCCGGGCCCGGGTTTTTACTTTAAAACCCAAATTTTCTTGTTTGTTTTAATTTAAGCTTTAACAAGTGCACTTGGGGTGCTTTGAATAATCTTTTCCCAAAACCCTGCCCCGTTTTTAAAGCTTGTGTGAACACCATCCCACCCCTTTTCCCGAAAACTCCCCCTTTTTAGATAGCTTTCAAAAGCCATCATTCCTCACAATAGAAAAACTCCCCCAAATTGGTTGACAAAAAAGCCCTCCAAAATAAAGCCCTTTGGTTAAAACCCAAATCCCCCTTGTTTTGTTTTTTTTACTTCCCTTAAAAGGTCCAAGGACAGAGAACTATAAAAACAGAAAATCCTACACATTATGTTGTTTGTAAAGTGTTTTTTTTTTTAGAGAATATAAAATAGGCATTCTGGGGAAGCCGGGGGGCAACACGAAACCGGCTTTAGGGCCCGGTTTTGGGGGCTGGCGGGAGGGGGTGGGGGAGCCAGAATTCCTTTTTTATAGTTCTCTAAAAAGAAGAGAGAGAGAGACAGAAAGAGAGAGGAGAAGGAGAGAGAAAGAGTGAGTTTGAGAACGAAATTTTAGAGAGAGAGAGAGAGAAAGGGAGAGAAAGAGAAAGAAAGAGAGAGAGAGGGGAGAGAGAGAGAGAAAGAGAAAGAAAGAAAGACAGAGAAAGAGAGAGAGATAAAGAATGAGGGGAGAGGGGGGGGGGGGGGAGAGAGGGAAAGAAAGGGAAAGAGAAAGAGAAAAAAGAGAGGAAAAAAGATAGACAGAGAGGGAGAGAGAGAAAAAGAGAGGGGAGAGAGAAGAGGAGGAGAGAGGAGAGAGAAAAGGGGGGGGACTGAAAAAGGGAGAAAAAAATGGGTCAGTAGGTAAGGGGTTACGGGTTTCCCTTTTTTTTTTTTAAAGTTCTGAGGATAAAAACTTTTGTCTGTCTGCGAAGAATTTTTCATTAGATTAGAAAATGACAAGATTTTTTTCCCTTTTTTTTTAAAAAAAAGTGGGGGAGGTACTCCACGCCAACTCAAATTTTATCAGGAGAAAAAGGGCCGGAATCGCCAAAACAGGGTGAACAAAAACCCTCCCTTGGGGGGCCCCCTCCCTTTTCTCCGGTTCCGTGGTTTTGGGGGGTTTGGGTTTCCATTTTTTTTCAGATTTTAAAAAGCTGCCGGTATATACAGAATAAAAGAGATGCAAAGCATTAAAATTAAATCCCAAATTTTCTTGATTATGCGTGAGATATTCCATAAAGAGGAAAAACCCTTTTGGGGGGCCCTTTTTAGCCGTTTTGTAACGGCTTTTTTTGGTAAAACAACGGGCATCTTCCGTGACCCATAATTTTTAAAACCTACACATTTTCAGAAAGATGGGCAAGTATTTTTGAATAAAATTTTATAAAGAAAAGGGAAAAACCCTTATTTTGGGGCCCTTTTTAGGGGCCCCCGGGAACGGGGTATAACCGGTTTTAAAAAAACACATCCGGGGTCATCCTTGACCCATAATTTAACATACCTACCAAAATTTTTAGAAAAAATCGGCCCAAATAGTTTTGTCTGGAGCGACGGGAAAAAATTTTTGACCAAAGGACGGACAGAAAGACAGAAAGACGCCCTTTCTTTTTGTTCCCAAATTTTAAAGTATCCCGTTCTATAAGAACTGGGAGTACAACAAAAAGGGAAAAAAAACAAAAAAAAATGGCGTGAACAAGACGGGGAAAATGAGCTGCTCTGGACTCTCCGGGGCCCATTTCTAAACACTTGGGCCCTTTACACACAAAAAAGCGGTCTGTCTGCTCCCCCCCCCCCCCCCCCCCCCCCCCCCACACACACACACGCCTTTCCCTTTTCCTTCCCATTCTTCGTTTTCCCAGTGCCTTTTCCATGTAACTAAGTAACTTGACTTAGACCAAAAACTTAAAATTCTTTTCCCCCAAAAATTTTCTTGCAGGACTAATTTTTCGGGCGTTTCGCCACAAATTTTTTTGCCAGTTTTGTACCGACGAGGGAAATTGATATATGAGCAATATCGTCGGCAAAATCAACAGGAAGATCTCCTTTTAAATCTTGCAACACCCGGAATCATTGGTTTTCTTTAGTCGTTTCCCCTTTTATATTGAAAATGTTTGGGGGTGACAAAAAACCAAAAACCCTTTTGTTTTTAAAAACTGTTTGACAAGGAGGGAACCCCTTTTCCAAGAAACCATCCCAATTTTTTACACAGGGTTGGACCAAAAAAAACAACAACACTTTTTTTTTTTTAAAACATTTGAACCATTTTGGTGAAGGTTTCTAATCCTTTCTGATGTTTTCCAGAAGCGTCTCGCCACTGTTTCTTGACGTTTGTTTTAGTCTATAAAAAAGGGAAAAATCATATACCCCCCACTTCCATTTGTTTTTCACCATTTATGATCAATGATGTTAAAGTAAAAATTGATCGACTTTTGGGAAAATGTGTGTTTTTTTGGGTTTGTTTTCAAAAGAAATCCCTGCCCCTTTTTTCATCTCCCCTTTTCCCACCTTTTTGGGGCCTCTTCTAGAAGCGCCCCGCTCAGAATACTTGCAAAAACCTCTGCTTTTTTAACCTAAATTAGGGTAAAGGGCCCACATCACTGTCAAAGAAAAAATGAAATCATGTTTTTTAAAAACAAATTAATTTTAAAAAAAAATATAATTTATAGACCTTTAAAGCGGGCTTTTTGAAAATTTCCCGAAAACGCACCCAATTAAAATTTTTTAATTTTTTTTAATGAAAAGAGAAATAAAATTTTTGGTTTGGGTTTTAAAAAAAGATCCCCATAAAATTTTGTCACAGCCCGAGGTTTTCCGATTTTCCCGATTTTGTTTTTTTTAAAAAACTTTTTTCCAAAACCCCTGGCATTATAAAGTGTTCATACAAGTTTTAGAACGCGTTTTCTTTTTCCTCTTTTGTCTCAAATTTTTCAAGTGATTAACCCCAGCGGTCATTTTCCCCTGCCCAAAAATTCGTTGAGTAAAGTCCCTTCAAAAACCCCGGTTGGGGTTTGGGGCAGATTTTACACATCTTTTTCCTTTTGTTTCTTACATGGAAGAAACCCAAAATTTCTGCCCGTTTCAGTATTGGGGTTTTTCCGTTTCTTGACACTTTTTAAAACCCCACAGAGTTTTCTTTAAAGTCATGTTTTGTTTTAAAAGCGATCGTTTTCCCCGGGGAAATGCCCAAAAAATGTTTTTTTTTCTGTTTTCGGTCCCCAACAAGCGGGGGGATAGCGGGAAAAGAGAGAGAGAGGGAGGGGAGAGAGAGGGGAAAGAGAGAGGAAAAGAGAGAAGAGAGAGAGAGAGACAGACAGGGGCAGACAGGTGCCGAAACAGGGTCAAACTTTTTTAAAGAAAGGTTTTAAGGGCCCTTTTCTGAAGTGAAAAGTACGCACAAGTAAACAAAACAAAGAATGCCCAAAAACATCAAAAAAACTGAATAAAGCAAACGACCAAAGGGCCATTTAATAAAACATAAACCCCAAAGGGAAAAAAAAAACTAACAGCACCAAAAAAAAATTAGTACTGGAAAAAATCCCGGGAGACAGGGTCTTTAAAAGTAAAAATCATGGGCCCTTGGGCGACATGAATTTTAAATTAACGTTTAAACCTTCTCAACACCTGTCTTAGGCGCAAACTTCAAAATCAGATGGGGCCAGAGAAATCAAAAAAAATGAAGATCTATGGAAGCAAGCAGGGCAGGAACCATGGCCCAAACAGTTCTGCGGAGGAAAATTTGGGCTGGGTTGGACCCACTCACCCCGGAAGCCAGATCCACACCACACGCCAAAACCCTACATGGAAAACCCCCAGGGGAAAAGGAAGAAGGGCCCACCCCGCAAACAGCTGAAGGGGGAGGGCCTTTAGGGTGAGATAAAGAGGCAGGGGGGCCAAATGGACAGGCATTCAGCGAGCAAACCCCGAACCCATGCGGGTGGCGGGGTGTTTTCGATGGCCCATGCTCACCCTTTAGTATGGGCCTAAGTAAGTAATTTAAAACCCTTTTTAGTCTGGGCGGTTTTAAATCACTGTCCAAAGCTTGACGACACTAAGCCTAAAAAACAACCTAT